>JAUJYS010003738.1:0-12730 GCA_033995665.1 Melogona broelemanni | reverse complement strand
GGTTGTCATACTGTTCAGTATGATGGTAGTAACTCAAAAGTGTCGGAATTTTGACTGTAGGTCGTCCGGTTGATGAGAAAAGTTGATCCAGCACTTTTTGTGCTGGAGAGCCTCTTCCGGCATGATGGGTTGAAAATCTATTAAAGCTTTCTTAAGTTAAATTGTGTGTCTCATTGAGACCTTTCTAAAAAGTTAAACATGTAGCCAAAAGGTTGAGTTTTCGTTGACCTACAGTATTTGTAAATTTTGCTGGAAAGGGTAAAGAGATTTTCACAACAGTGTTTTTCAAGAAAAAGACATAATTTTTAATCCTTTAAAAAGTAACATTTTGTTAAAGCATGGTTGAGACTTTAGGATGTACCAGTTATGAGCTACAAGAAAATGTAAAAATTTTGTTATTCTGAGGTTTACTTGTCCAGCAAAGCCGATCCAGCACTTTTATGCTGGACCGCCTTTTTGGACCTGTTCCGACAATTTTCTCTTAAAGCTTGCTTAAGTCAAAGTGTGAGTCTTATTGAGACCTTTTTAAAAAGCTAACCAGATAGTAAAAATATTGATTTTTCGCTGAACCCCAGCATTTGCAAGATTTGCTGTACACAAAAAAAGGGAGTTTTTTTGCTGGATTGACAAAAAAAGTTGAGAAATGTTAAAATTTTATTAAGGAATGATATTTTCTTATAACATGTGCGAGGACATAAGGTCTACAGATTATTAGCTGCAAGAAAATGTAAAAATATTGTTGTTTTGTTGTTCCGTCATCCAGCTAGACCGATCCGACACTTTTTGTGCTGGATCGCCTTTTTGAACCTGATCCGGCAAAATTCTCTTAAAGGTTTCTTAAGTTAAGTTGTGTGCGCCATCGAGAACTTTCCAAAAAGTGTTTGATCAAATTGGTAAAGTGATTTTTCGTGACGCTGCAGTATTTGTAAGTTTTGCCGGATCACTTTATTGAGATGCCTATTGAAATAAGTGTTTTTGATGGTTGTGAATTTACAAATGTAGTGAAAATAGACACACTTAACATGACTTGCAGTTTTTGAAGGGTTGTTGCCATGCACTTGGATAGAAGTGATTGGTTCTTGGGTTTTATTACAAAAATGAGTCAAAACACTCATTCGAAATCGAAACTTTTGGTGTTTGCTTTTGAATAACTGTTGTTGTGTTTCGAATTCTGAAATTTTGAAAACTGCCTGTGATAGGGGACACCGAGTTTGATGTCCCCTGTGAATTTGATATTGTTGCCATTGATTTTACATATTTTAATTATTGATTTTCTATGTTTACACTAACACAAAATAATCGACAGGTTTCGAAAAGAGGTGGGACCTGCTCTCATGTCTTGGCGCCAAAATGCTGCTCTCTCATTGGCGCGCGCGCGCTGCTCTCAGAATCTGGGGGAGGGGCTGCTAAATCTATAAAAAGGCTGTGCTGCTTGCTTTCCCTCTCCTTCTGGCGGATGCAGTGGTGTGAGTAGGAACTGGGGTTTTGTTGGTAGTCTCCCAAGTAAAACTTGGGGGACAAAGAAAAGTGAGACCACTACGGAGCAGTGCTGGCCAGGCCGGACTGCCTAGCTTTTGAAGCATTGGGTGTTGCCTTGCTGTAAGCCCAATGTTTAGGAAATAAAAATTTAATTTAGTGATCTTGGTGGAATTGGTCACTAGATAATATTAGTTTCTTAGACAATAGAGTGTTGCCTTGCTGTAAACTCTATTGCATTTCGGACCATAGAGTGTTGCCTTGCTGTAAACTCTATGTTGTCCCAGACAGAGGCTAGAGTGTTGCCTTGCTGTAAACTCTAGAAATTCTGAAAGGATTAAAATGGTAAAAATTGTTGGTTTTAATCTCTCGGATATTAGAGTGTTGCCTTGCTGTAAACTCTAAAGTTATCCGGACAGAAGCTAGTGTGTTGCCTTGCTGTAAACACTAGAAATTCTGAACAGATTAAAAAAATTAAAATTGTTGTTTTAGTTTCTAAGGCCTTGGAGTGTTGCCTTGCTGTAAACTCCAAAGTAGAAAGGCCCAGTGTTAGGAGTCTCACTTTTCCAGGGGGCAAAAATCTGATTCGAAATAAGGGAAGAGCAAGTAGTATTACAATTTGTTGGTTGGGGGTTTTGGTTGAAAATATGGGCGTTTCAATGGAAGATATAAGAGTTTAAACATTTTTTAATTAGGAGTTTCTTTAGCTTGTTTCTATTATTACATTTGGAAGTTTGATGTTGAAACTGGGGTGGCTTTGATGGGTGGCTTTATTTTGGGAAAGAAAGTATTTCTCGAAAAATAATATGGTCGAGGAAGTCCAATGCGTGAGAGTAGTAATTTGTAACCAAGCTGACTGAGATGTGAGTTCCTCTCCCTTTCATTTGAAATCGGTTAGTGCATACAATCATCTCTGTTTAGATATTCTGTGTTTAAGTCCACTGGTTGGTGGATCCGTAGTTGATTTTCTAGTATCTGAAAATAATTCTTTTCTGTTCCAACAGAGCTTTTATTTGACATGTTATGAGTGAGAAAAAGATACTTGGTATATTCTGTTTGTCTCCGATTTCATGTCAAAGTCCAATGGTGTTGTTTTATTTAAAAAAATGTGTGAATGTAATTTTTACGCCAAAAATGAGTAGACTGTGAGCTACCCCCCTCTATTTCGAAAAGTGCTTGTTTTTGAACAATTGAAATCCTTGTCAGATTTATTTCTTACCTGGTAGAACACAAAGTCTTATGTTCTGCAATTTCGTGAGCTATTACATATATATTTCTTGGTTGGTGAGATATATTTGTTCCAGTAAAGTTGACTTCTTGAATATTGATTTTCATTACTGAATGGTATATGATTTTAAAGAGAAAGAGTTATACCATTTGAAAATAAATGATTTAATTTTATTACCTGCTTAAATAAGTCTGTGTGTGAAATTCAGTTTGCGTCATGTAGTATTGAGTTTATTTTTATTGAGTTGAATAGAAAATTCGTGAAGTTGTATTTAGAATATCGTGACACTATGTACGCCTACTAAGCCTGGACTAAGCCAAATTATATCCCCCATGGATCGGAAAGTGTATTTGTGGCAAAGTATATTTTAAAATATATTCCTTTAGTTAGTTACAAGTTGAAGGGGTTGTACGCATTATGTGCGCGTTATGTAAGGGTTGTAGTTTCAGAAAATTATTAAAAAATATATTTAAATTTTCAAACTGATAACAAAATTGAGTTTAGAGTACTTACCAATTAATCTGATTGATACCAAAATCTGATTGGTACCAAAAACCATTAATCTGATTGAGATTTTATAATTATGGTTTTAAAAGTACCAACCAAAAGTACCAACAACTTTTCGTACATTTTTTTTTTTAAATAGCATTATCTGAAACAAAAGACAAACAAGGTATTATTATTGCAAACCTGAATGCTTGATGAAGTTAATTTTTGATAATAATTTAATTAATAATTTGATAAACGCAATTTTTTTTCTTCACAATTCGCTTTTTCGGTTTCGCGCTTTAAATGTTATCACCAATGTCTTAATTTGCCTAAACGAGCCAGCAAACGTCAGCCACACACGCGAACAGACCAAGCTTGATCGATAGTGGATCACGGCGCGTTGAGCAAGTTGTTGCTCAGTTCCAACCAAAATGTTTCTCCTTGGCTTACTTTTTTCTCGCTCATCAAGCCGCTTCTATCATCACCAACACCCACGAGAGTGGCATTTTTTTTTTCCTCTCCCGCTCATTATTATTATTATTATTACGGTGAGGGGGTAATCAAAAATCTAGACTACTTAAAATGCATGAAGTACGGACGATTTTCCGACGGTCACTCCAGCCAAAATGCATGCATTAGCTATGGTCGTTGACCTAATTGCATACGTGCTACTCGAAAGTTTGCAAAATCACGTACGGCATCAACGTCCCCATGCGTGAGAGGAATGATAAAATTATAATTACAATGTGAACTCGCATGAAGCTGTGGAGAGGCCAATGGCGGGGATCAAATGGTCAGTCAAGGACGAAGATTTCTTATTTTACCACTTGATTATTTGACTTAACTTAGGCTTCTGACCTAGGTAGGGATCTTTAACGTGCATCCGACAACGGTCAGGCACGGGTCCCGCGGCTTTACTTCCATTCCAAAACAATGCGTGTGTACGATCGAAAAATTCAGGAGTTCTCGGTCGGGAATTGAACGCTTGATCACGGGTATAATTGGCGAATGATTTTTTTTTGACAACCAGTGATAGTCTTCACTGTGGTGAATATCACTGAAATAGACTATGCTATCCTCTAAACGCTTGATCATTTGCGGAGAGGAACATTTTCACCAGTATCCCAGCATCGAACAAACGAGAGTCAAAACCGGGAATCGACGATCAAAGACGGTTGCTCTGCCGCCTGGTCTATGACAAACCTAATCGAAATTGACTCGAGATGATATTTTAAAATATTGGTAAACGCTCAATTCGCCTAGGAATCCTAAAAATGGTATATTCCCAAAATACATAAATAAATATCTAGTATTTCATTTGTTGGAGATACCGTAAGAAATTGTCAAATATTATTTTATTATTAAATAAGACAATGGTTTGATCGTTGATGTTTAATTGATTTTGTACGTTGCGCTCTGTATCTATTTTCTTCAACAAATTTGCGTCAATCAGTCGAGAACATGGGCGCGTTTAAGCATTTTTGTTTCTGCGTTAGATAACGTAATACTGTCTGGCAATTCAATCCGATCTACTGTCTTGCTGACGTAACGCGAAGGTATCGGCTGGCTCCGTGTCACGCTAGTAGTCATATTACGTCACGTGACAAAATGGCGACCATGTTAACGCACCATTAAACAAATACGAGTATATTAGGTCTCTAGGGCGAAACGGTACGACGAAAAACGTTTTATTCGGAGGATTTTTTTTTTCGTTAAAAATGCCACTTTTCCTTGTCCTATATAACGTCTACAGAAATCCGCGCTTGCGTCTTAAATGCGCTGCGCCTTCAAAAATGCGCGTTTGGCTAATTTTATCTAATGAGTGGGGGAGGTGGCCGGATTCTTATGTTGCCAAAATTTGTTTCCCGATTAGGCCTACTTGATTAATAATATGCCGTCAGCGGTCAGCCACTGGTGTGGCCACTCGGCAGAGAGGAGCTGGCGTTGGATAATTGCGTCACAACTATTGTGCCCTCTAGTTGCGTTTCCGAAAATCAGTTAGACTGAATGCAAATGCAAGAGAGTTTTCGTAAGTCGCTGTGGGCAAATGTGTAACGTCACTCCTTCTATGTTAAGGTATTTCCCATTACGTTATTAATGGACGGATTGGCGATAGTACTGTTGCATAGAGACACAAGGGTGCAGTAGTCCTGTGGTGTACTAGGCGCTACGGTGACTTTAAAAAAAAAAAATAATAATAATCGATGGTTGAATTATTTGAATTGTAATTTGTTGTGTTTTTGACTACCGCAAACGTTTGCTAAGAACGTAATTTTCACGTGACAAATAAAAAGGGGTTAAATTTTCAAGCGAAAAAAATGCACGTAAAAAATGTTTTTCGAAAAAGTGTTCCTGTACATGAAACTAATTTTTAGTACCTTAACATCCGGTTCCTATTAATAAAGTTTCGCGCAAAGTACCTGTGGGAAAGCATGCATGGCTCGAAGCGGCATTACGACGACCAACGCCCCCGACAACGCATTTCGAAATTGTTGATTAATCGAGGTTGATTCGCTAACCGCTCACTAGTGCACTTCCTCTTTTAGAAGCCAATATGCGTAACAACCTCCCCAGACCTGTACCTACCAGTACGAGTCGGCTTCAAGGAGCTTGCGGTTCGATTCCCGCCATAGGCTCTCGATTGATGAAAATGTATCTCCTCATGGGGCAATATCACCTGTAGTCAATTAAAAAAAAAATAAGATTGCATTTTCTACTCTGGAATTGTTATTTTCCGCTGGGTTTGTACGATCAACCCAATTTATTGATCCTGTTTCCATGAATTCACAAATTAAAATAGCTCCTGATCAATGTTATCAGTGGAACGCACAATGCGCTGGCGTCTGCTCATCTCACGGCGTCCCACATAATAAGAATTTCCGATCTTCTTCCAAGTATCTTTAAGTTTACCGATAGTCCAGCTTTGTCGGGGCTGATAAATAGCTGTTTAGCATAGCAATTCTTTTTTTCGTATACCATTTTTAAAGCGCAACGGTATTTTTTTGTTAAACACCATTTTGAACAACTCTATTTTCCCATTCTACTTAATCACCAGACGATATTTGGACGTAACCATAATGCAACACCATTTGTCTTTCGGAATTTTTTTTTTTTTATAAAAATTCACAGTAGCGCCTAGTGCACTACAGGAATACTGCACCCTCGTGTCTCTTTAGAGGTATGTGAGGGGCAGGGAAGGGAAGGGAAGAGGGATGCAGCTGGGATAGCCAGACTGCAGGATCCACCCCTAAGCTCTGGACTCCCTAATGGAAGCTCAGGGGTGACGCCAGTACCCCAGGCTAACGAATAAACGAAAGCCTGCGCCGGGAAAAGAACCCGTTCCAGTTCCCGTTATCCGATGATAAAAGGAACTAGTTCCAGTTCCTACAGAAATAAAATGAATCTTGGCGTTCCTAAGTTCCTCAAAAAAGGAAACAGTTCCTAGGAACAGAACTTTTCCGTTCAGTTCCTACCCAACACTGAATTAAACCCGCAATCACGAACAAAAAGACTCACCACTGAGCCACAAGGAAGGTCAGTTGGATGGCTTAGGTACTGGCTCCCTCCTCCCCTCCCAAGCACAGTGCGCCCTCTGACGACGTCATCACGCAACCTCGATAACGGAGTGGTGTGTACACAGTTGTACGCATACATTTTGTTGTCGTATTTCGACAACGGGGGGGAGGAGCTCGCCCGCTATTCCTATACATAACGCAACAACAAAAAAAACAACGTAATGTACAGGACCGCGTATACACATAGGAAACGGCGAATGACATTAGGCTTGGTAAATGCGACGAAATATGCATATTTGATAACCAAATTACCCTTTATCTTCATAGACAGACCACTGCATAATTTATGAAGGCGTTCTCATTGTTGGCTGCTGCTTGCCAACGCGCGCGAGCGGCTAAGTGGAGTTAAATGCAAATGTTCGAATGGGCATTACATGCAAATTGTGCGGGGGCCCCCCTAAGCGCTTAGTCAAATTTATCGGCTTCGCTGTATTATAATAATAGGTCCGCGCGACAAACCTAGACAACAACCTGATTGTATGCATATGCTTTTTCGGCCGTGCTATAAAATACGCTCGTATGTGATACCAGGTGGCGTCAGGTCCTGGCTGGTTTTTTATCCATGCGACGATTGACGTATAGACGTATTCGCCTACTGTGCCAGTGATCGCGGGTTCGATTCCAAACAGAGACCTTCGGCATTTTTCTGGTGAGACAAATTCGTGCACACGCCTTCTTTCGAAACGAAAGTAAAAGCCGTGGGAGCTTTACCTATACGTTGTCGGATACACTTTAAAGATCCCTTCCTTTATAGGTCAGAAAGCTAGGTAGATTGCCTTAGATAGGTAGGAAAGGTGTAGTATTTGAAAGAATGATAATACAGTAAGCAAATGTATTTAAATTCCTGGTGGTAACTCGATTTATTTAAATACCTGTTAGATGAAATTCGTATAACTGCAACTGATGAATTTTACTGCACTAATACCTATCATTTAAATAAATGTTTAAATAATTTAATAGCTTATAAATTCCTTACTAGAAATGCCACGATTTGCGACGAACCACGCAAAAATATGAAATCGTGTACTATTATTCACAAGTAACTAAAAATATATTTGCAATAAAAGGTTAGGCACTTAATTCTTTCCCCAGTGGTCGCACAACTCGTCGTTTTACGACTGTTTGTCATTTTGTCCAACAGCCTTCCTATAGTCAGTACAGGATATACCAACTGTAATGGGCGCATTTGTTTTGTTATACAGGCTGTGTTTTTGCCTCGTAGAGCATGTGTATGTCTATAGCGCCAGCGATTTGGCAGATACGGCCCATATTGCGAGGGAGGGGAATAGGGGGTGTAGGACGTGCTAACAAATACTAACAAACGCCGTAATCATTTGTACGAGTACGTTATGATGGCCTCTAGTGACCAACACAACAACAAAACAGCGACGTACAGCGCGCTGACGTGCTGGGATCCGTAATGAACTAACCTGTTTCCTAGAATAACTCACCGATCTTCGGGTAACGGCTTAACGATTCATCTCGCAAACAAGTAGGCACATTAACAAAAAAAATGACCGAGCGTGTCACTGATTTTCTTTGTTAGGAATCGCCATCAAGAGAAAATAAATGTTTTCTTATCTAAGTAAAAATGCTCGTATGTAGTTTTCTTATGCAGTACTCTGTAGCTGTCACACTTTGTGGTATCTTAAATATTTTGTTGTGTTGAAAGCATTTTTTGGGGGTGAGGAGGGAAAGGGTCGCATTAAAATGAAAAGCATGTAAAATTATATGCTATTGAACTTTGGTACTGAGAATGCATAGTACATTTCTAGATTACATAGTGTAACAGATAAAATTCAAGTTAAATGTTTCCGAAAAAAAATCTATAAAGATGTAACCTTACACGATTTTATCATTATTTATTTATCTTTTGATTAAGTTTTTTCGAAATGTCAATTTCAATAAAAAATTCTGAACTAATTTAATTATCTTGCATTTCTTTGAAACAATAACTGAAGAGTATTTGAGCCGTTTCTTTTATAAGGATGCACCAATTCGATATCGAAATTTGGTTAAATTCTATTTAAAGAAATATTTTCTACAATTCGGTTAACTTGTAGTTTGGCTTCGCTCATTTTAATAAATGTTTCGTTGTTTGATGATCTTTGTTTTGAATTTTTCTTCTGGGAATTTTAGTCAAATTTCTTAAATATTGTGATCAATTTCCATTTCTTTAAATGCATTGCTCACTGCAATAATTTCAGTCACATTAATTAAATATTACATTTTCAATCTAAATTCCATTTCACTACGACCGAAATTTCCCAATGCAATGAAATTTTATATCATTCCAATAGGACTCAATATGAATGGAAATTGTCTTGCCTTTCGAAGATCTTTCTTGCTTAGCGTGGCAGTGCCCGTAATAACCTGCACTAATCTCCCTTAGCATCGTCTGTTTAAAAAGTTCTCATAAGGCGTATTACCGTTTCCAATAAAAGACACACAATATCTCTCTTAAAAACGGAGTAGACCCTATTACCATCGCGATAAAAACGAGTCTCCCATTTCGATGACCCGACAGTCGAGACGTGGAACACCGTCTGCTATATTTTAATTCCTATCTCCGTTTTATTGTTTTTATTGTTTTTTCACGTTCGACAATCTTGGACCCCCCAATGTTTCCACCCCCAAGGAGACGTATCGTATTTACTTGCGTACGTGTTAAAACCTTTGGATTTTTCGTGGGCAACAACGCCCAATTCTTTTTCGTTCACACCCCCGCGGGGCCACGTCGTCGAGAGCACACCCCCACCCCCGGCGTCTACGCCATTCACCAACCCCTTCCCCCTCCCTTCAAAATCTTCCGGAGACCCGGGGCTAAAATTCAAACGCGTCATTTGGAACAGCGCGTGAAATAGCTTGTCAAATAAAAACTGTGACGCAGCTTCAATTTTTTGTGTTTTTTTTTTGCCAAAATTGACGAAACTGTGTCAGCAGTTTATACATTCATACCGTGAGGCAGGCGGTTAAGTTGGCCGGCGCATAATACAGGTATTACGGGGGCATGTACTTATATAAATACAAATCGAATAAAGGTCGAACTCACCTAGACTGTCCGCCTAACCCACCTAGACTATCCGCCTAACCCCCCAAAAAAGACACCAATAATGGAAAAGCAATTTTATATAAGAATCTTATATCAAAAATACAATTTTAAAAGATACTTAGAGGAATCGACGACGTATTTGGAGAACTATTTCAAAAAATTCTAGCATGATCTAAACAAAAAATGACAAAATGACAAAAAAAATCAGTTATTTTGCCGTTTTCTGCTCGGTCATTCGCTCTGCATCTTACAAAGCTAGCGGTGCTGGACCAAAAACACACACGTATGACGTATCCCGACAAATACATGTAATTCCAAAACGAGAAATTACTTTTTAACAAATTTCATGAAAAGTATTTCGATTTTGGATTCGGGTCACATGAGGTCTTACCCGTTCTCACAACAAGCTAGTCGCCAGCCATGCAGTCAACGCGAAGCTCGAGCGAAACACAAACTCTGATAGACATCTTTTTTCTCGAAAATTTGACGGCGCCGCCGCCTTCCGACTCGCGTTACCTGGTGCATGGCTTTGACGCCTGCTCCGTCAAGGCAAATCCAACCCCCCCCACCTTCTGAAAAATCGAAAAACTGAAATGGTCCAGAAACATTTTGGGTAGCCGGTCTTCTTTACTCCATACCTTGTGATGGCCTTCCATTTGAGACTATAGGCTAACAGGATTGCGTTTCGTAGCGCCCTTCGCGTAGTGTTGGGTAGGAATGGAGCTGAAAAGTTCCATTCCTAGAAACTAGTTCTTTTTTTTTTTGAGGGATTTAGGAACGCCTGGGTTTCTTTTACTTTTTGAGGAACTGGAACAGGGTATCCTTTTCTGTGTAAAGGGTTCCTTTTGTCATTAAAGTGTTGAAGTGTGTCGGCAGCGGAAAAAACTGAGTCCGCAAATCGGTATATGGCCTTTAGATCTGTTCCCGCAAATTTCCATGTGGTTCCTGTATGTCGAGATGAAAATAAAGATTGCGTGGAAATATTTATTTATCTGTACGGTACACACAACGTCATGATGTCATGGAATGGAAACAATATTTTTAATCGAAGAAACGGAAAAGTTCAAGGTTTGTTTTGAAAAGGAAATTGGAACGCCCAAGTTCATTTTAATTTCTTTAGGAACAAGAACTTTAACCGGTTCCTTTTTAAAAGGAACTAACCCAACACCGACCAATCATATCATCTCAGATCAAATCATCATCATATCAGAGCCATTTTTTTAGCTGTTACTGTTTCCAACGTATTCGACTGTCACAAGGGGTTGACGGAAGGTAGCGGGCCAACTTGACCGTCCTCCTGACTGCTAAGAAACGGGCGCTCGCCAAACGTAGCGCCATTGTCAACTGTCGTCCTAAATTCGCGGGCCTACGATGCTTATCGTATGTCTCTCACTGGTCCCCGCAGGTCGCGGTTCCGTGCTACATGTGTATGTGCCATTGACCCGGATTCACAACGTCACATGCAGTCCTGCCAAAAATATATCTACAAATACATGTTCACAGCTGCCATGTAATGTTTCTATAGGTAAAATGAGTGGGGGCCCTATTAAAAGATAAGTTATATCCATGGGCCTGTTTTCCACAAAGGGAGAGATCAGAAAGTCAGATTTCGCCTGACAGCTTATATCGAAAAATGTCTGACGAAGTGATTGGTGGGATATTGTCCCCGTTCTTGTGGGAGATTTCTTCAAGAAGGACGTATTTCTGCAGTGCATAGGGGAAAATTGTTAACGGTTGTCAAGTTGTTGTTTGAAAATTTAATATTTATCGTATCAGCAAAATAAATGCACCAGCAGCCGAGCAGCCGATCATTGAGGCTCATCAGAGGTGCTTTGTGGCTAAAAGTTTTTATTTAAAAAAAAAAAAAAAAAAAAAAAAAACAATGTTCTTTTTATAGGATTTGCATTTTTTACCCAAATGCATACGAAATGAGTTTTGCAAAGTGCACTTCAAACGCAAATCTCACCACCTTATAACGAATTGCGCAACATGGTTAATCAAATCTAATTGCATTTTTAAATTAAATAAAGGCAACAAAATATAAAGGTTCAAGTTATAACCGAGCTGTGAGAAAATCTGAATAACAAACACTAGAAAATAATAAGCGTTATTATGCAGGTGTCGAAAAATATCGATTTATATTCTCGCGTATATTTTATCAGACAATTATATGACTAACCAATACCAATTGGTTAGTCATATACTAAGCCAATACAACATTTATGTTTGGGACCGTAGCCCAGTCGGTATTGCGACCGACAACAGCGCGAAGGTTCGATTCCCGGCACGGGCTCCCGTTAATTTGCAGGCCCCGTTCCCCTCATATGTTGTGATATCAACACGAGGATGGTTTGAAGAGACCCCTTGTGGTCTTATTCACACTAGTTATTGTGAAAAAAATAAATAATTGTTTCATGTAAATTTACTGATTAAATAAAAATAAGTTAATTAACATATCAGTGTATACAGAATTCCCCTGTCTCTGTGTGCATTATCGCTTTTTGTTCAATGGAGAAATTCCCCTCAATCCCACCTGTTGCTTATTTTGAGAAAATTGCTTCCAATTTCTTTAGGTAGGATATTTTGTCATCCCCAGTCAAGCAATACCAATATTTTATTTTTTTTTACTCTCCATTTTTAGAACAATTCGTACGACCTGAAGGACAGCTCACCTGGAGCATGGAGCAGTCTGACCCAAGCCGCCGCCTATTACTCCTACGACCCCACAATGGGTGCCTACCCTTACTCCAACGGGTAAGTGTAAAACAAACGCATAAACATAAATAGAAATGAATTAATTGATTTTGCGAACTAATTCGGCTAAAATAATAAACGTACGGCCCCCGTGGTACAGTGGCTGTAGTCATAGACTACTAAGCGGGTGGTCCCGGGTTCGATTCCCGGCGCAGT
>JAUJYS010003737.1:0-12730 GCA_033995665.1 Melogona broelemanni | reverse complement strand
GCCGATATGTCAGGATTTGGCTTGTTGAAATCGGCGAAGGCCGTCATTAATTCGATGATGGCCGACATCTGACCGCCCGTGGTGGGAGTGGGCAGAAGGGACATGGGGTCGATGGTTTTTCCATTCCACAGATCTTGGAATAGCGTAAACAAATTGCCTAAGAAATTCGGTCCGGTGGTTCCATTAGTCACCTCTCTGATTTCCCTTGGAAGTACCGGACTCCTTTTATCCATGTTTCTTGTTCCAATCTCTGATCTTTTGTAAGCACTGACCTAAATTGACAATATCACTTTGTTATATTACACTGTTAAGTAGGTTGCAGTACTTTAATTGTATCAAATCCATTTTGTCTACCATCAAATATTTTCATTTTAAACTCCGCATAACGTGAGCAAATATTATTTTATAATCAGCTGCCGTTTAAAATTGAACTAATGCAATCTTGTTTTTGTTTTAAGATAACAATATATTTTTTAATTTTTTTTTCAAAAAACGATACGTTGCATATTTGAGTATGTTTTAAATATTTTAACTACAGAATTTATCAATAAAAATTGGAAAAGTATTTCATTTCTACATCGGATAACCACCCAACATGTTCTCAAGAATTTAAAGCTCATGAGGAGTGTTACTTCGTTTGTATTTTCGTTACATTTCTTAGTTATCCGATACTTAGTCTCGTCCTGCACATACATAGGAACTCGAACTAAAAATAAAAAACAAGTAAATGCAAAAAACTTTGTTTTTCTGAAAAATAAAATTCATGTAGGCAAAGGTGAGAAAATGTGGGCAAATGTGAGAAAATATGAGCAAATGCGGGCAAATGTGGGAATTTGTAATGGACGTTTTGTCAAATCCTTGGCCAATCGCTTTCAATTAAAATAATTAATCACCTTTTCCAGGATTCGACGAACAACCTGAAATTTTGATAGATTCGAATGTTCCACGACGTCTGCTAGATTCCAAAATTTCAAGTCTCAAGGACGTGTGCAAGTTGGTCTAAAAGGGCCGCAATGATGTCCAAACAGACAAACAGACAAACTATCAACACTCAAGTCATCTTAATAGAAAGTTTTTAATTACCTGATACACCATTGTGGCCGCCAAGCAAATGACTAAAATCTTCATGATTTAGTAGACAATATGGTCCTTGTAGATTATTCAGTTTCTAAGCTTTGCAACAGTTGATGAAAGAAAACTCGGAAGCTTGGATATATTCGTAGTGTAACTGTTGATATTAATGTGAGGCTAATGTGTACCTGTCGTGTGCCTTTTATAAGTTCAAACTATTTGGCGTGACTAATGCGTTAGTGGCTTCGTCCAGTTGGCGTATAGTGTGGGAACACGTAATTTGACCCGTAGTCGTTCTCGCTAGCGTTTTGTTGACACAAAAAAGTAATTTGGTTCAACTATCACCCGTATACATTGTACAGAGTATGTATTAAGCAGGATTAAGCGGAACGTTTGTTTCATCAATCCAGTTCTATTGGGAATCCAAAAACCGTCCCATTGTCGCATGTCTGACTCGATTGAATCAATTGTTTCGATATTCTGTAAAATTTGACATGGGAAATCAGATTTTCATGTGTATGTGTGTTTGTTTTCAGCCAGCACTGATTCGATAAATGTAAACATAACAATGACGCATAGGCTATTCGTACTTTATAGGGCTAATGCATATTCCGTATTTACGTAGCTGGAATTTTAGTATGATTTGCGTGGTTGAAAAAATATATGAAAGAAATGTTTATGCAGAGGTATTCTGTATTTATGCAAATTTATACATGTATAATATTCATAGTTATTAAATTAGGTAATAATATAGTAATAATAATAATAATAATAATATTAGGTAATAATAATAATATCGTAGTATTAACGATATAATCGTAAATAAAATACCAATTAAAAAAAAATGCTGTGTTTATACGTGTTAATATATGTGTTATACGTGCGTAATTAATAAGGTATCTTATCTTTAAAGCGCCTAGGGATTGTTTTATATTAATGAATTATTTTGAGCGCGGCTGAATTTATTTAGAAGTGAATAAATTGATTCTGAAGAAAAGAACAAAAATACTATGTCGCACAAAAGGTGTGGTATCATTTTTTTTAGCTCATCGTTCAATCGTACTTTGTACTTTGATTGCAAATGATAAATGTCAGACAGGTGTTCTTGAATCTATAAGATCTCTTATTGGTTGGGGTCAAATGTGTCAATGTACATTTTTAGTTAAAACGTTGTAGAAAATGACTACTGAATGTGGAAACATATTTTTGAGAGACATGAACACAAAAACGAGTTTATTGTAAGTAAATCATTTTTTAATTTAAGTGAATAGGACGGATTTTCAGATATCAATTCAATGAGGTATTATCATTTTTACGATTGATATTGCTTGATTATCAAAATATATTACCAATGGTTCATGGCAAGCTTTTCCCCTTTCTTTCATTTATGTACGTGGTGGCTGGTATTAGTCGGACGTGAAGTAAATGCTTAAAATTACAGGTAGTCTCTGGCTTCAAAATAGTCTTTTATTTGATATTTTGCTCTGCAAAAACATGCTGGGCCAAACATTTGAAATTGTAGAAACTCGGAAATTGTTTGTTAACTGTATTAACGCCAGCTCGCACTGAACATATGTTTCATTCACAAATATTGTGTATACTAAATACAAATATGGTAATGAACGGCTGATTACTTATTGAAACATTGCAAATTAACGAAAGTTATGACAAATCGAAATCAAGCGTGCTTTATATTAAAAATACGTTTTCTGTCTCTTGTAAAGTAGGATAGTTTGGTTAATAACAAAGTAAATTATTATTTCAATTAAAATTATAAATAATAATAATAACAATAAAGGTTTGAATATTTTAAAACACTACATTATAATGTAATTATGTATTGTGCACTAATTACAAATTATGGATGAAATTATGCATACAAAGTTGTTCATTCAGTTTTGCCATATTCCTTGGGTTATTATACCAGATCTATTTTCTTTTTCTTATTGGCAACTTCATTCGATGTCATTTGTAAATCCATTTGAAGACGGACTCCCAAAACAAATCATCAGAGCACGATGTTTGGACATCTCTTGACATCTCTCTTGCGAAGAGAATCGTTTATGCACAGAGTGCTGACGAAATAAATTGTTCGCAAGTACACGTCTTTGACATTATTTAAATGTTTCTTTCCTAGACAATTATTAATACTGCCGTGACGAATAACGGAAGCATCCATACTGTTCGTGAAACTGAAATGAAACATTTGAACAATAAATTTATCAGTTGATTAAAAGTCTGATAGCGGGGCACAGTCAATACAGATACAAATCAGGTACAATAGCGATAAAACAGTTAATGAAATTACTCATAGCAATTTTTAATAAATTGGTTTCGCGTTTTAAACATTAACATTCAAATATTTAATTTCAATATGTGTACAACCAATGCAGATTATAATACTTTATAGTTAAAGGTTAATGCTTCAAGTAGCTTGGTTGGAATGCAGTAATTCACGTATCTGTCAAAAAATCTGTCCTGGAAAATTCTGAATAAAAAAATGTATGTTTCATTTAACCTGGCAATCCCGCAATCCGTACACTACAAAGCTGGTTTTGTTGTGAAACACGTGTGCAAATGATTGAAACGCCTGTTTTGGAAAGCCGAATCCTGTCCTATTGTAATGAAAGCATTTGAACAAGTAAATAGTTACCAGCTGTGCCACGGCCATATAGACTCTTTAGTTGGTTGACAGCGGATAGCTGTTCGGAATTCAACTGGCTCAGCTGTGCTTCTGTTAGATAATTGATGGCCTCAACACTGAAATTCCCGAATTGGTGAGGCTCCAGATTCTGTGAATAAATAAAGATGGTTAAAAAAATTATCACGTCCAGTAAGCGCGCAAATACGTGCGGTCAATCCTGATTATACGAGTACAACATGCTATGTTATTTTTTTAATGCGACTCCGAAATTGTTAATTTTTATTTTGAAATCACAAATTAACATCATGCGCAACTCAAGTCTCGGTTTAATGGAATACCTTGATTGATGATGGAGGAATTGCTTTCACATAATTGGCTTTTAGGCCGTCAAAACTTCTCCCAGGAATAGCTGAAAATACTTTTGGGTCCAGTCCACCTGCATCCAGATAGAAAAATGAATCATTTATTTTTCCATTCAGTACACAGATTTGATCTTAGCAACTTAATAAAGGTAATTTTTCGAAAAATAAATAGTGTTTACTATCAATTATTTTTCCTTTGCCAGATGTCGCCAATTTTCGTTTTAAAAACTGTTAACTTTTTTGGGACGTTTAATTGCAACCCTATTCGAAAATTTTGGTCTAACAGTTACTTTTATAAAGTTTCGACAAATACATAAGTAACTTAAGTAAACAACGAACCACCTACCCACAATTGAACCGACTGACGTCACGGTTGCTGAAGTCCAATTTTTGGGATGACCAAATCCTTCAACTGCTAATTGTGCCAGCGCTTTCCTGGTGTCAGAATGGCAGGCAGCAATTGTGTCACCCAGTCGGTAAACCACCTCTCTGTATTTAGCGAGAAGAATAAATGTACTTGTCGCCGATAAAAAAAAATTATCTGCTTGTGCTACCAGATGGTTTCCTCGTTGCAGTAATCGTTATAGGCTAAACATTAAATTTTTTTTAGGCTGATAGATTGCTAATTACTAGTTCGATAATATTTTTTGTAAATTAAAAAGGTTTTTGTTGCTGACATCAATAATAACTATGATAACCGCATTTGAAAAAACTTACGTAAAATATTTCGTGGGAATATTTTCCAAATCGGTAGCTGAGAACCCGCAAATGATGTTTCCAAACGTGACCAAATCTGAAGGAGTGTATCTTGAGGCGTCAGCCTGATAATCCGTCTTTATTTCTGACGCTAATCCACGTAGCTAAGCAAAAAAATTTTTTTTTTATATTCCAAGCGTAACGAAACGTTCAATAAACTGTTAAAATGTAAAAATTACCTGGTCCAAGGTTAAACTTCTGTCCATCCCGAAAACGCTGATAATGCCGGTGTTGTTCATATTCAAAGTACTTATTTCTTCGATGCCGATGGCTTGCATTATGAATCCCATTTGATGGTATGTGGTGTAATCGATCTCGGAAGCAGAAACATTGTACGCCTTTGGGGCAAGAAAAATAATGAAGAAAACATTGATTTAAAAATGCAAGACATTCGTAAAACCCCAATCTCCTAATTTTTTTTTTGTCGTATAAAATTTATCTGACGGCCAGAACCCACGATTGGCAGACTGGTCAGCCTAATAGGCGCTAAATTGTATAGCTCTAGCGTCTTACGCGAAGCCAAGTCGGGGGGAGCTTTAAGCAGCGCGCGTGGTACGCTCATACAGGGTGCTACATAAGTACTAACCTCACTCATTTTTCAGTAACTCTTTTTTAAATTAGGAACAAACGAAATTTGACCGATTGTTTCTTGCAAATGTGATATGGTGTAATAAATGCTCATTGTAAATTGCTTGTTTTTATACAAACAAATAGTGAACATGCTATTTTTAAAATTATGATTCGTTATTTTTTGTTGTCAGCAACATATACATTTTTAAAGCAGTTTCTTCGAACCTTCTTTATCCTTCCCCATAAGAAGTTTGCTTTTGCTAATGACATGGGGTATTTTCCGACATCCTCCAGACAGTCACGAAGTTCGTTGTCGTCCATTGTGTCCAATTCTTCCAGGGTCACCTCTGTGATTGCCGAATTGGCTCGTCGGATGACGTCACACGTTAATCGCAGTGAAGCAGCGCTGGAGAGGTACGCAACTTGAGAGCAACAAAAATGCTTACAATTAGTGGAAGCGTCTTTCATGAAAAACTTAACGATTGTCAACCGCGAGTTTTAACTCACTTCTTCGTTTTCTTGACAACTGAGCAATGTCTCCCAATGCAGCGTTCTTCAGTCTTATTTTAAGCTGTGTGAAATGAAATTCAAATTTTATTAGACAAACAAGCGGAAATGATTTTTGAAATTCCTTTGTACTTGTATTTTAGCAGTCTCATTCTGTCAAAAAAAAAATATTAGAAATTATAAATTTGTTAACAAACCTGTCTTTCAGCCTCATCTATAGTAATTGTGGTACTCAATAGTTCCTTGTTGCAAAACGTCACGTAAATATCGGATTTGTCATCTTTATTAGGCGCATGTTCATTGTCCCAGCACTCGTTTAGCTTATCAATAGACGCTAATAGCGCCCTCTAGAATATATATAAAAATATAATGTTTCGTATGACATAAACACGGTTTTCTGCTAAAAATATTAACTTCACAAACTTTGAAATATACATGTATACTACTACGGCCGACTACATGCAGAGATAAATGTTTTCAACGTCAATGATTCGATCCATGGAGATGAAAACATAAAAAATCGTCTTACATCTTTAATGTCTCTGAGTTGATCATGATAGAGCGTACTAAGTAAGCATCCAATACTTTGAACCACAGTTTCACACCACGTAGCCGGTGATCTAGGTTGCGAAAACGGTTTCAATTATAAAATTGGCGAGTACATTTTTTAATAATGAAATCTGTTAAATATGTCAAAGTCAAAATATTAATTTCAATGCTTGCTTACTCGAAAACTAGGGGCAGCTTTCTACGAATGGCGTTACGTAGACCTAAATTTAGGCACGGTCTTATCGTCGATCCCGATAGCGGTCTCTGTTGACATTTACTGTCTCTGTCCCCTAATAGATGAGGCAAATTCAGGGCAAACGCTTCACTCCCAAGTTTATCGATGGATATTTCTGGTAGGTATCCCATTAGATTTCCTATGGTCATCATTTCTGATAGACCCATTATATCTTCCTGTTTGTCCTGTAAAATTAAGATAAAGTATTGATAATTCAAAATTAGGAGCCATGCTCGCATAGAGTACTGTACTCGTACATTTATATATTTTTTATACAATGCATTGTCAAAGTTCAAAAATATTTACCAAACAGTTTAGAGAAGCTCTGGCCAGCTGCTGCTTTTTTTCAAACGGTTGCAGCAAATTTATAATGGACAAGGGTAGCTGTCCGATTAATGAGAAAATCTGTAGACATCTTGAAGGTGGATGTTGATCTTGTAGAGAATCGGAACTTCAATAAAAAAGGAAAAATAAAATCTTACTATCAAAATGTGTGATAGTCACTATTTCTGTTCTATGCGTGGGTTATTACATGTGTCTAAATTTGTTTGAAACAGGTTATTGTTATTAACAAAAGCAATTTTGGAAATTAAATAAATAAATTGAATAATCTTGTCAAACTTTTCGACAACTTTTCTCAATAGAGCAATGTTAGTTGTCGTCAGTTGGTTGACTGCATAGAACAACCTTTCTTCTATTGTATATGCATTTTTTTGCGACATGGAATCGAAAGCGACAATTATTTTATTATCCGTAAATTTGAAGTCACCAACAATTGCACGATTGTTCTAGAGTTTTTGTTTACCTGAAGTGGATAAATATTTCGCCGCCGACAATGGCCAATTCGGACTCTTTCAAGGTTGATAGTAGTTTCGTCTCATCATCCCCGTCGTCTAATTCCACTGGTAGCGTGCTCAAATGGGATTTTAGCTTTTCCACGAAGCATTTAGCCTGAATGTAGAAATTATTGATTCATTTTTACCACGCAGTACATGTAAGTTCATTCCCAGATTCGAATTAAAATTTCTTTAGTTAATTATGTGGACATTGCTATTTATCAAAGTGTATAATTGCAGGGCATAATTGTTGAGAATTCATTTGACGCAGCCGAGATATACTGCATTTGCATTGACATTTAATGCGCATTACTAAATTATGCATACTTATCGATCCACTTTTGATATGCAATTAGTTGAATTATTTGCCAACTTCATCGTTAACAAACGATTGCAATCTTTTGAGTGGCTTTTGTCTTTCGTTTGCACGTGTGGCTAGTCGATTAATGTATACTCATTTTTTTTTTATTATGATCAAATTGTTATACACTAGTGTGACAATGCAGTTTGGCCCCTCACCTGGCCGGTGAAGGTCAAATCTTTTTTGGAACTGATTTATTTAAATTCACGTCATGGAGAAATTAGCTGGCAAGTTGCGGATTAAAAATTATATTCATTAGCGACTTTGTGAATATAAAAATACCGTCTTGTACTGGAGAGGACAACTTCCACTGCTCAATCGCAGCGCCACCAGCAGCTCCATTGTTTCTTCAGGATTGAATTTCTCAAGCATTT
Source organism: Melogona broelemanni (assembly GCA_033995665.1). Classification (NCBI taxonomy): domain Eukaryota; kingdom Metazoa; phylum Arthropoda; class Diplopoda; order Chordeumatida; family Chordeumatidae; genus Melogona; species Melogona broelemanni. The sequence goes on along the minus strand of JAUJYS010003737.1, from coordinate 4,465 downwards.
CACACGTAAAACTTTTAGCCAGTAGTGCATCTTTCCTGAAAATATATACAATAAGTCAATTTTGAGTTAATGCATTAGACAGCATTTTAAATGAAGCGAAAATTATTAAGTTTATTTTAAATTAATTTTATTCATATTGATTAATTATAAAATCCTTCGCACAAATATTTTTCCCCCATGTTTCCGCCTATACTTCTTCAAAATTAGTTACATTAAGCTACGCGTAATCTTTTAGAATTCATACCTGAAGGTTTCCAACGTGATGTTTCTATTCATCCTGTCGTTAACGTAATTTCTGACCTAAAATACATTTTTAACAAAAGATCTTAAAAAATGTTTAAATAAATATTTTAGCGTTTACAGTTGTTTCATCCATATTTTAATCTACTTACTTGAGGAGAGTCAATCGGTAGATTTTGCAATAGCTCCAGCTGATCACTTTCTGCGAGCGTCGCAATATCACCCGTGGAAATTAAGCTAAGGAATTCTGGATGGACGTGATTTCGGACTCGGAGGGCACGGTATAATCCCAACTCCACCAGCTGAAAAACGAACAGATGTCACTTTAATTGTATATATAATTTTGAAACACAACCAGTTTTATTTAATTGCATCAAGTATTTATGCTTGATGTAAGATGCATCAACGCAATTAGTTCATTAAATTTAGCTTACCCATAAGAACGGAACTTATGGTCTTCAAATAAAATGCAAATAATAATTGAAAGTAATTGGTGGTATATCCATTTCTTTAGCCATGTTTAATATTTTGTTTTTACCTTGTTTGCTACTGCCATTTTCTGAGAGGCATCCAGGGATTCTACAATTTCGTTAAATTTATCTAAATTGTTTACAACATCTTCAGGCCTTAGTTCGGAAATTTCTGACGCTAAAAGCGCTGCACAGACAAGAAAAGAAAGATTATTTTCACTCCGTTAACAAGTATTGTTTCGTATAAGATTGTGGTAACGAAATACTCCGTTAACAAAAGGAATAATTTTGAATTGCATTCTTAACTGATTCGAAAGTTGTGATTTGCGGCTAATACCTGGTAAAAGTCCTGCCGGTGCTGTTTCAATATCCCATTGACCATCATGCTTATAAATGGAAATTGCCAGATCTTTGATTGCATGAAGCTAAAAATAAATTAATTATTTTTATAGCGTAAGTGTGCTACATAATCATTCATGCTTTTTCAATAAAACTATATTAGTCACATTTTACTGGCGTTTGAAAGGTTTTTGCCCACCTGTCCTAATTCCAGGTCTGGCCTTCTCAGTATCGTTGCTACAATTTGACGATCCAGGAGATCTTGATTTTCCAATTGCCTTAAAAAGCGACCACTTGAGTATTGTAGAAAAAAGTGCAATCTGATGACGTCACTTTTAGCCCACTCTCCCGTAGTTGGTTGATTTATTGACAATATCCAACGAGCAAGCTAAAAGGCAAGAATATTTGGTAAGGTGAGCTAGATCAATTTAAAATTGAACATTTCAATTCGGAAAACTACCACTTACTTCTTTATCCATCTCAGCGTTTCTTGCCAGCGTGGCCAGAACGCCGTCGTTTTCCAATAATCGACGTGGTAAGGCTTCCATGTCTTCGAATCTCAAATAGGATATCAGCTTGCCCATACTGCAATCATAGAATAATTCCCTCAAATTTACACATGCTTGTGACTGTGAATTTATGTGCATTTGGTTTGACGACTCCATCGAGCCCCTGACTCCATGATTATTTTTTTCGAAAGAGGATTCGAGAAAACGATTTATATTTCCAATTATTTGACCTCAATTACCTATGAAAAAATTCTTGAGCTTCCGGAAACCTAATTGCAGTGAAGTTGATGCTGTTCATTGCTTTTGAAATGATCGGCTGAGCATGCGCCCGATCATAATACGTCACTCCACCAATAACAATGAGCGATGTGTTCACCTTGAATAGGAAAAAGGGTTTACCAATTATTAGCATTAGCAAGTATTAGTATTACAATTAGACGAGTAAAACACATCGATAAACGATCGTAACCTAGCATCATTCATGCAAATAAAATAACTTACGACTTCGGTGCGAATTTTGTTGATGATGAGAGGTGCCATTCTTGGAAGGTATTTGGCCACTGTTTCATTGATTGACGTCCATTCTTCCACTGGACCGTAGACGTCTTGAACCAAGCTGGTCAAGAGAACTTCTTCGTCCGTTTGCACCTGCGATTTGTTTCGAAAAGTGTCGCTATTCCACAAAATACCTAATCTAATTTAAAAACAAGGAACCAAAATTACTGTCATTTTACTTTTTTCTACTCAAACAATCAAAGGCTATCAAAAATAGGCTTTTCAAATACTCAAAGGGTTGGTTAAAATTCAAGCCAAAACCAAAATTTAAACCAGCATTAGGTGAATGCCACAACCACCCCAAAATAGATAGTTGTGGCATTCACCTGCTGCTGGTTTAATCATCATACATCACGGTTCATATACACTCTACCTCTCATACTTCCGTACATTTTAGCCTTTGTTTCCTTGTCTTTGATCCTCATTATGTCCGGCGGAAGTAATAACAAGACGGCCGGTCCTAGAGATTCTACCAGAGACGAATTCCAAGTCGTCGTTAGACCCAGACGACGGCCTAAAGATTGTACCATTCCACTGGCCTATATTTGAACAACGAAAAGCATTTTATTTTCAAATTAAATGTATTGCAATAACCAACTCTTAACCACTAAGTAAATACACTGTATTCTAAATAAAAAAATTACATTAAAAGTGTATACTTCCATTGACGTTCTGTATTTTTTTTAGAATTAGCACATCGACTAAAATGCGACTCCTTTCTTTAATTAAGGTCAAATTATCTATTCTGGTGTAAATGAGATTTTTTACAAATTACTTTAGCATTTTTTTATTATTATTATTATCAAATTATTCTACGTGCTCATGTACGAACGCGAACCTTTCCGCATTCAGCTGCCCCTTCTAAGCAGGCAATCACTGAAATATTTTAATATTCTTAAACAACGACTATGGACAAGGGCGTAAAATGAACGTCGTGATTGCTTTCTTATAAGGGGCAGCACAATTTGCCGCCCGATTCAGTTGCAAGCAAAGTTTGTTTTCTGGAAGAAGCATTAAAGTATCGGAATTTTTCTGCTTAAATAATTTATTTTCCGTTCACCAGGTTTTTTTTTTTAATGCTTACCGCAAAACCAAGTTTGCTTGGCGCCAGCGACATCAATGAAACGATGTACGATAGATCAAGTTTATCTTTAAGCGTTTCTCCCGTTCTTCTCCACAGTGAAGTATTTTCGACCGTTTTTAATCTTTCCATAACGGCCCTTGCCTGGTCCGAGCTGGCTGTTTTTAATACTTTTTCCTGTATAAACAAAATATATTTTAAAACATATTTGCATGCATGACGATTGAGTTATAAATTATACAATGTACGCGTGATTACGGTAAAATGTGAGACAATAAATGTAGGGGAAAATTTGATCATTATAATTAAATTAGGTCATAGTAGGTTTCTTTAAATATCAAATAAGTACTCTGCAGACACAAATATGTCTCCTAGGCATAGTTATACTTGTTTTCAATAAATAACTAATCTAATTGTTTTTCTACATTCCTAACGATCTCCTTATCACTCTTAACGATCCTTGCATACTTAACGGCCAAGTCACGCGACTTGACCTATCAAAAATATGTTATCGTTCTTTTTTGTTTACAAGTATGAACACGTCATGAGCCTATTTCGAGTCTACAATATCGGTCAGCACGCTCCAACGGAAAAATAATAGATCGGTTAATACACGAAGACGTGGACGTCAGTCGCCTGCGCATAAAAAAATAACCATCGTCAAATTATGGTAATTATGTCGACTGGCAAATCGGCTCACATGCGCACGAGTCCTAGTGCCCTACTTCGTGTGATCGGGGTCTGATGAATTGCGGCTTGCGGAATAAAGTTTAGCGCTCGTGACACTGGAACTGCCCCGGTGTATGTGTGCTGTGTAGCGTGATGGGTGGAGCGCTATTGCCAATCATAAAAGATAATCTTCGGCTTAGCGAAGAACAGGGGGTCGTGTCTACGTGCCGAAAGTGCGTGACCTGGTCTGCAACTCTTCTATGCTAGCTTTATGGAACTCTTGTGGTGTCTTGGGGAACTCACGCAAATTCTTCCAGCTAGGGCTGCAAATGTTACGTGCGCAAGGTCATACTGAAGGTCAATCCGATCATGACAGGCGAAATGGGGACAAAGGTGAACTCGCTTGAAATCGTGTTGGACATTTTGTCTCATGATGCTTCATTATACATAATAATGATGTACCATGATGTTTCATAATACATTTATTGTTTGTTTGTTTTTTGTTTTTTTTTATTCCGGATCACTGAGTGAATAACACTACAGGAGGTTATTGTACCCCTCGTGCCGCTATGGCGATGTGTGAGGGGCACATTCCAGTACCA
>JAUJYS010003736.1:0-12731 GCA_033995665.1 Melogona broelemanni | reverse complement strand
TGCCGACATTTTGCACATTTTTTTATTTGATGTAATTTAATTGCATTATAAGTTATAATAAAAATCCGAGTATACAGAGAAAAGTCATTGCGAAAAGAGTATGCATATTAGCATAAATTGAATAATATTTTTTTGAAATGATTCATTTTAACGACAATTGAAATTCATTGGCCATGAACTGTATAATAATGAACAAAATTTAAGAATTGTCAATTTTAATTAAACGAAATTGTATTCTAAAGAAGCAATACCGGATTGTATCAACTCTGTACATATTCGCAATCTTGGTCAATACCATTCAATCTCAATTGCAGAATTGAAAAATGACAGTGAATTTAAAGATAGCTGAGTTTAGATAATAACTAGCTGAGAAGAGCGGTGTTACAAAATGGCAAACTTGTTTTTCATGAAGAGCTTAGGCAAATTGGCGAAAGACATCGACCTTGAAAGTGGGTTTTCTGGTCGACCGCTTTGCGATCGTCACCAATCAAGAAAAAACATTCTTCAACCACTCATTTATATCTTCCGCGTATTCGGATTGGAACTAGGCGAGGGGATCCGAGATCCAGTACTCCGAAAAGTCTATCTAGCAATTCGATGGCCGCTAGTCATCATCATCAACATTCTCTTCGCCCTCTCGGTCGGCCATTTCGTGTACTACGCCATACAGTTAATGACGCTCGAAACCTATCACGTGATCTCCGGTTACACCAGCTTCGCCGTATTTCATTTTGCGGTCTGCTTGACCTATCAGCTGTTTCTATTTCGGCAGAAACGACTGCGCAAGCTGGTGCGTGACGTAGGGCGTACCTACGTCACCGATAAGAAATTCAATACTTCCAGATTGGTGATGGCGATCGTCATTCTCGTCATGTTCTCTTCTTTCGTGTTCTCTTTCATATCCAACAAGAGCAATTTGTTGCAGTTTGTTACGAGAAGCCAATCGACGCCGAACGTCGGGAATTATACCGACGATCAGGTCACACTGGTGGCGCTATGGAGCGGTCAGAACACAGAATGCAAGATGGCCGCCGTCGTGGCCTACTATTCGACTATCGAGTTCCAACTGTGGAATTACTACCGAGCTTTCTATTTTTTCTCTATTTCTCTTTTTTTGTTGCCGTGCTCGACCGTGGCTGCCGCTTTCGATGACTTAGTCAGTCGTTCCGCGCGCGAAATTGACGACAAATTGGCGGCGACAGTGGCGCCACCACATTTCGTGACGCGCGTATTTGGCGATTCCAGATTGGATGCGACCATCCGCCATTTTCTGAGGGAGCACCGATGCCTGTGTCATCTGGTTCGTGAGATCGACGCTTGGTTCTCTGTGCTCAATCTACTGTGGTTGGCGGTCGAGCTATTGAGTATGATATGTATGATCCGATTTTCCAATCTGAATCTTGCCGTCAGTCAATGGCATTGGATCATCTTGGTCAGGTGCATTCCAGTGATTGTCGCCAGTTTATCAAAGATTCTGTTTGGTTCCAACCTTAATAAAAAGGTAAAATATTTTATCCAAATCCAATTCTTTTATAACCTGCTGTAAATTAATTTTCTTGTAGGCAATTCTTTCATTTTAAATAACTTTCATGAATACTTTTTGATTCACTTACTTTTTACATTTAAATTTAGATGGGGTAATTGCCGCGCCGTAGCATTATGGTAATATGTGGGTATATGTGGGTATATGAGGGAATATATGGTATTGTACTTTTTCTTCAGAAGGCTTACCAGCTCCCCCAAGGAGCGACCTGGTAATTTGGAATTTGGCCTAGTCTAGGCTCTTGCATGTTATACTGTACAAAGTTTATTCATGCACATTGCCTGCCGTTTATCTACTGTTAATCTGTAACTGTATATTTTATTGCTGGCGTTTGGGGAATTCCCTCCATATATGATTAGACAATGGACGTGCGTGACATTTTTCACATACAAATTTCACATTAGATTCTATGTGTATTTGCTTGCACTTTGTATACTCGTAGATAATACAAAATTTTGCGAATTGAACTGGGACATGAAAAGCGACAATTGATATTGTTTTTGTTTATTGAAACTCCATTACCTGATTGGTTATATTAATATTTTGGGATTATCGTTACCCATGGTTACGGAGACAGGAAAGTGACAACAGAAAAAGTTGAGGGACTTCGGACAACCGCATTTTGATGATTTATTGGGTTCAAGAATAGTCATCGATCATGATAAGTCTGTTAACCATTCAATTTAGTGCTGAAATTAAATTAATTGTAATAAAGGAAAGACAGCATAATAGATAATGTAGTACAAAACGTGAATGTTTATTTGTTAATTTTTAAATAAGATAACCGTTTCGTACAACAGAAAACAGGAATTTATTCGATTAAAACCGTCGAGCTTTTTATTTGGCTATCAAATTGTAAGGTGCCAATGGTATGGAGAAGAAACGGCAACCCCTGTTTCCATATCCACCAGACACCAGGTGGCACTTTCTGCAACCGTTCATTTACGTGTTCCGCGGATTCGGTCTCGAGCTGGGAAACGGCTTTCAAATTCCGTGGCAACAAAGCACTTACAATTTCATCCGTTGGCCCCTGCTCGCGTTGATGATGTTCTTTTTCGTGGTCACGGTCGGCTATTTTATTCACGCCACCCTCGAGGCGATCTTCAACCAGGAAATCGGATTGGTTTCCTCCAACATTAGCCTGTCTATCTTTTTGATATCTGTCACCATCACCTATCTGGCGTTCCTCTTCAATCAAAAAAGTTTGAGACAACTGGTGCAAGAAAATGTCAACGCAACCCTGCCCTACGTCACCAAACGGCAAACTAACATGTCCGTCATGCTGGTTTTACTTATGACTTTTAGTTGCGGCCTCACGCTTGCAGGTGCAATGAAATTCCTCGACGTCAAATTCGATGTTAACCCCGAGACTACTTCAAACTTGACGACTGGTACCGACGCCAATAATAAGTTAATTGTATTGGGCACTTGGCATGCTGGTTATGACGTCATGGTTCGAATCCTACCTTATTATACAGTAGTCGTGTATTGTGTGTGGACTTTGAACAGGCTGTTCCAATATTTCGTTCTGGGGCTGGTGATCATGATAAGCCTAACTATCGCCGCTTCGTTCGATAGTTTGGCCAAACGGGTTCGCCCGGTTGCTATTTGTCCCTACCGAACAGCGACGAGACACATCGAACAAATCGTGGAGGCGCCATCCGGCGCGACCGTCCGCCATTTTCTCACCGAACACGAGCGTCTGTGCGCGTTAATCCGCGACGTGGACGACCGGTTCTCCTTTCTGAGTTTACTCTGGCTGGCGGCGGAAATTCTGAACGCGGTTCTGCTGCTTCGATTCAGCAATTTGAACCAACCAATATCCAAGTGGAGATCCGAGTGTCTCACCAAATTCACCCCCTGTATCACTAATTTCCTGTTGGAGATGCTCGCAGGAGCCAGAGCTAATAAAAAGGTTTGACGTCGACATTTCTCAAATCTTTTCAAATCTTTTTCAAATTATTTTTATCAAATTAATCTCTAGTCCCTCCAATTTTCTGTTGAAGATGCTTGCAGGAGCGAGAGATTAGTAGGTTTAGTGTTGTCGTTTCTGAAATATTTTTGAATCTTCTTCAAATCTTTTCAAATCTATTTTGTCAAATTCACTCCCTGTCTTCCCCAATGTCCTCGTTGGATACGCTCGCAGGAGCCGGGTTAATAAGAAGCCTTGGCGTAGTCATTCTTTAAATCTTATTTTTTTCTAGTGAGTAAAAATAAGATTAAAACTCAATATGCCGCGGAATAAATGAAAGTTTAATCATGGATCTGTCCACCTCTTCATCTGGATGCAACTAACCGACGAAAAATCCACATTCCAAAACACCATGATCACTTTCCACCCGTCCCCATCCACACGATCTAAACAAAATCAAAATTAAAAAGCATCAATTTCACATAATAACCGTCACGGTAGACAGTATATATGTTTCATGGGCGCCACCCCGACCATTCAGCTGCCTTTTGCCGACGATTATGTTAAATAAATAATAAATAAAGAGCTAGCGCTAGGAGAAATTAAGATTTCTCCGAAAACATACACTTTCTAGTGAGTGGAAATTTAATCGTTAGAAGTTGCTTCCAATTTCATAACATTGTAATGCTTATTATTTTAGTCTTACTTGTTACTCATTTGATAAGTAAACATTTGAAATGCTTAATGGAATTTTTAGTTGACAACATTAATATTTAAAAAGTGTTACTAATAGTAACCTTATGTTAATATTACAAACAAGGACAAATGCATTAATCTGAATGAGAAATTCTTCGAGTGTTTGATCGCTTTGCATGGATCACCACTAATCATATTTTAAATTTCATTTTTAATCATAGTTTAGAAAATGTATTGAACATGTATTATGTTATTTCTGTGTCTTTGGCAATCATACACGTAGTTACACTAGGTATTCATAAATATATTTTAAATTTTCCACACAATTTTCTTCAAAAAATAATTTTTACTCTAAAATTATATTTTCGTGAACGTTGATCAATTTTCATCGTGTATGTCCAAGAGCTGAAATTAATCAATTCAAAATTGAATTTAGGGACATAATGGATGACAAAAAACAGCCTTGTCTTGACAACAAGTCATTGCACAATCTCCAGCCCTTCGTTTACGTGTTCCGCTTCTACGGACTCGAACTAGGTTCCGGAAACCAACAAACTTGCCTTCACAAATTGTACCGCGTCATTCGCTGGCCGATCGCCGCCCTAATCAACGTCCTGCTCGCCATTTCCGTCATCCACTTTGTGTACACCACCGTTACGGAACTCATCCGTCAGGACCTCAAAGTCATTTCCGTCCACGTTAGCTTCTCTATCTTCTTGGTCACCATGATCACTACCTACCTGACGTTCTTCTTACGTCAGAAACAACTGCGTCAGCTGCTTCATCGCGTCGCTGACGTCACCATCTGCCACGCAACCCAGCGGCAAAAAAGCACCACCACGATGTCGGTCTGGTTCATGATTTTCGCTTCAACCCTCACGTGTGTTGGTTCCCTTGCCCTGTTCTACGTCACATCCGGTAAAGGGTTGCTCGAAATTCCTCATGGAAAGACCATGACAATGTCAAAGAATCCTCTGCTCTCATCCGATTCGTTACAGTCGTTCAGTGAAGACATCTTTAACAAAGTAATGGTATTTTATCTCACAGCATCCTTCTACTTGTGGAACTATTACAGACTTTTCCACTTTTTCGTGATCGCTTTTCTGGTAATCGTGTGTTGGTCGATCTCCATTTCTTTCGATAATCAATCCAACCATTTCGTGGGCAGGAGGCAAATCGGCCAAGGAGTGGCGCCATCTAGTGAAACAGTCCACCAATTTCTCGCGGAGCACGCTCGTTTATGCGTGATCGTTCGTGACGTCAATGCCTGGTTTTCGTGGTTGATTCTGCTCCTCTTGACTGCTGAAATTGTGCTCGCGCTCATCCTCATTCGAATGAGTAATTTCCATCTTCCCTTTCGTGATTGGGAATTTGTGAATTTGATCAAGGGCGCACCATTGATATTTAACTGTGTTTTAAAAATACTAGCCGGGGCCAGAGTTAATAATAAGGTTCGAAGATTTAGATGGAATATCTTTGTTATATACTTCATATTAGATGTGAATGTGATACACTTGCACAATGGTTTGCTAACATTTGACTCAATTATGACAACTTTTTCTTGCAAATAATTCGCCAAGGCCCATTGAAACCAAGCACAATTGAAAAATATGTACTGTACTTGGCGTTTTTCAACATGCATTTTTGTTTATACTTTGCCAGTCTCAAAATACCTTTATTCACCACGATCACCACTAAATGATGATGATGTAACTAGAAAATGTGTTGGCAGTGGGGGTTCTTTGTAATGGGGGCAGCGTTCGCTCATTGGTGCATTGATAAGGACTTTGGTGATGCGAATAGAAAATGTTTTGGTAGTGTTTGCTTTTTAATAAGGGCAACCATCACTTCGTTTTACTCATATATCATTTACATGTACACTATTGACATCATTGACATTTGAATCATTTTCCGTGCTTTTTGAGATTATTTTTGTGTAAACATATAAACAGTAAAACAAAATTGGGTTGATTCAAGCGATGATTCTTAAAAGAGGGGGGAAATTGGATTATCTTGGGCATTTTAGAAAACAATTTTATTGATAAATGAATAATTTTACGTGCCTTTTGAGAAAAGCTTTAAAGACTAGATTAGTTAAAGAACATCTAAAATGCTTGAACAGTAAAAAATTAATTAACAGTAAAACACTAAAAGAAATTGTGATGATTCAAGCTATATGCGATGATTCCGAGGATTTTAAAATATAGCGAAAATTTAATTTTCTTGAGCGTTCTACAAAACGATTTTATTGATATATTCTGTATAAATCATTTTACGTTATTTTTTATATTAGTGTTGGGTAATGTACATGTAATGCATGTGTATGAACGCTGAATGCCGGTTGAAGGAAATCATTGGTTCCTAAAATCACTCTTCTCAAATTATGAGCTTATTTATGACTGATTGCGATATTTTATTTGAAACTATTAACAAAACCTCTTGTCTCGTATTATCTGAAATTTCTAATAGTATCTTGGATTAGAGGGTGCGTAAATAATTGCTGTTATTTTGTCTATCATTCGCAGGTTTTCGAATCTCTGAAAGTCATGCGCTATGTCTGCCACAGACCAATCGGGAACGACCATTCCACAGAAATTATCGCAGTAAGTTTATTCCCTCTTCTCACCCCAATTGTTAGCGTAATTTTCGTCGATAACCCGAATTACAGTGGCATTTTATTTCATAGAAATTTAGCGTTTATTTGTGTTTGGCATCGTATGCAAAAATATCTTGAGTGAGTACTTTTACTAATTTATTTTGTATTTGTCGTTTAAATTTTCAGACTTGCACTCAGCTTAATCTCTACATTCAACAGTTGACCATTGATCCACCTGCTCTAAGTGCCGGAGGACTATTCATTATGACCAATGGATGTATACTTACGGTACGCGGAATTTGTGCAAAGTTGCACGGGGGGTTTAAGCGGGTTTGCCGGCAATTCTCACTAGGGTAGCACCATTCGAATCTTGAAAACTGATCTCGTTGCTCAATCTTAGATTTGTAATCTTGTTATATTTTTTGGGCCATTTTGACATCAGATTATTTTTATTCTTTATTATTTTAGGCTGGCGGTGTTCTTCTGACCTACATATTGGTGCTCTACGGAAGTGAGTATTTTTTTGTAAATTTGAATGAACTATAAATCTCAGATATTCTAAGAAATTTGATAGGATAAAAGTTATCCTTAGTTTTGATCATCGCCTCGCAAAAAAATTATATTTTAGTTTACTAGAGAATTTTGTAATAATGTAATATAAAAACATGTAAAGTGGTTTCTTTACTAGTATACACATGTACTGTAGGCAACAAAAGATAAGAAACAGTTGTTCCTTCCAAATAATTCTTGAAGAAAATTTCTTTGCTTTACAGTGGCTTGATGTTACCAACGATGTCATATTTCAAGATAACGTGGATGCAGTCTTCATCTCTGACTACTAATGTTTCTAATGCATAATATATCAGATACATTTTTTATGAACATAGTTGTTATTTATAAGATTGGCTATTGATAGGGAAGCGATAGACCATCAACATAATTTGAGTTATCAAGATAATACTTGTTACAGATAAGAGTGCTGCACTTGTTATAAAATTCGAGACATTGTAGTACATTGTGCATAATGACAATTTCAACGAGTAAGATGTTTATATCTTAATATAAATTTTCAATTACGATCGATAATTACGAAATCTAGCAGACATAGGTCACAATACAACAGCACAACCCTAATAGAGACGCTATCGTTTTAATTCAGTGTGTGTGCTGTGTGATATTTATTATCGTCTACCGTACACGATATCGTCAGTAAATACTGCTTCGTTAAATCTTGCACCTACTTTTATATATCGACAAAACCCTGACATTGTTGCAAATGTTATAAAAATGTGCCTCATTCGTGTTCAATTTGATTTTGTTCTATATTTTTGGAGTTTTCTTACTTGCTATTTTTACCCAGCACCTTTGTAAATATGCGATCCGGTAATATGTTATAATAACAGTTTTCTCAAAAACGGAAGATAGAAACAATTACACCGCTGCCATGACCATGTTCATGTAGATTCAACATATTTTCCTGTGTATATTCAGGCGCTCTCAAAACTATTTAAAAACATCTAAAGTATTTTTAACTATAATTATAACATGAACCCGGAAGCAGCCCCAGAGTTGCCGATAGCGGGTATAAAAATAAACCAGGCCTAGGACGAAGATGTCGTATTTTTTCTACTACTCAGTGGCGGGTCGTCTATGTAAGCAGCCAAAGCTCAGCTTGCCTTCCATTTCCGTGAAATAAAATGCCTTATATTCATTAACAATTCAAATTTTTTAAATCGAAAATAGCATTTTTTATCATCTGTTTGGTGACGCCTTTATTTTTACTAGTAATTCAATTTTTTTAATTTCCAAAATAGTATTTTTTATCATCTGTTTAGGGACGCTTTATAAGCTCCTCCCGCCACGAAGGATTCATAATTTGTGATGCCGTTGTTCAGTGAGCGAAAAGAGGCATGTTCTCTCGCTCTCCCATCCATATGCATATGTAATGCAAGCACCTCTTCTTTGTCACTAAGCTATGCTAACCGTGGCGCGCTCTCCGCGAAGAATGGATAATGTAGATTTTTTTTTTGTAATTCACCGTAGCGCCTAGTACACTACTGGAATACTGCTCCCTAGTGTCTCTGTGGAGATATGTGAGGGGCAGGGAAGGGGTGGGAAGAGGGATGGCAGCTGGAATAGCCAGACTGCAAGATCCACCCCTAAGCTCTGGACTCCTTAATGGAAGCTCAGGGGTGACGCCAGTACCCCAGGCTAACGAATAAACGAAAGCCTGCGCCGGGAATCGAACCCGGGACCGTCGGCTTCATAGGTTGTCCCCATCCCCACTAAGATGCCGTTGTTTGGTGCACGAAACATAGCACGTTCTCTCTCTCCCGTCGATACTTGCAAGCAATTTTTCCTTTTATTATGGTCGTCAGCGTAAAGGCGATAAAGATGCATGTAGCGTAAACATCTGGTTGTGCGCGTCATTTTTTGTATTGGGTGGCTATATATGAGAGAAGCGTGTTTCGTAAAGAAATTATTTTGCGAGTATTTGGCTTTTTTTCTGCTGTTATACTATTACATTTAATATTTACAATCACTCCAGAGACCTGATTGGCTTGCCAAGACTTCTTCCCTAGATAGGGATTTTTAACGAGCACCTGACAACGTACAGACACGGATCACACACCTTTACTTCCACGTTAGAGGAAGGCTTGTGAAAGTACTTCTTTCGTCCGAAAGGTAGTCGGGAGGTCTCGATCGGGAATTAAACCCGCGATTACAAACATTGTAGGCGGACACGCTAACTAACCTCTGATCCACTTGGCGCCTTTCTGTTTAGTTCGAGTCGTGTAATAAACAACGACCTCCACAATAAGAGCGAGAAAAGCGCAGATGAATCCGGACAGCAGAATGTAAAATAGTCCTTGTACTTGGCTCATCTTCATGGACGCGCCGGCAAAGTCTTCCACGCAGCTTGGATAATCGACGAGTTTGTATTTGATGTCGAATCGCTTGACAATTCCGTATTCGTAAAGGCGTAACATTCTGCGAATAAAAAAGAACGGAAACTTAATAAACGCAAGTACGAAACGTCCAGCTCAGTCGCTATTTCAACAGAGTGCAGTGCGGTCGGTCCAGGGTTCGATAACCGGCCCAGGTTTACGTTTATTCACTCATGATGATGATGAAAAACTCCTTAAAACTTAACTTTTCATACACTCGAAAAAATCACATATATTTGTTAAAATGCGTAGTAGAGCACATGATTTTTTTCGAAAAACCCCATTTTTTGACAACGTGAGTTAGGGGTTAATTCGAGTAGATATCGACTTTTAGACCTAAAATATGCATTCAGTATGTCACAAATAACCTTAAAACTTAATTTTTCATACCCTCGAAAAACCCACAAATATTTGAAAAAAATCCATAGACCAGGGGATTGGCCCAGATTTGAACAACGTGAGTTAAATGGGTTAAATCGAGAAGCTCTCGACTTTTAGACCTAAAATTCAGCACGTCGCAAAAAACCAGAAAAACTACACGCGACTTTAATTTGTTCTTTTTACAGATAAACACGAATTGTACATCATCCGCGAACTAGGCCTAGATACGACAGATATTCTGAAAAATCAATCATATCCTTCGCGGCTAATGGGCAGATCGATACAAACGATAAACAGTGCTGCTGTACTCACGTGAAGTAGATCATGCGGTTGTAGGGAAAATCCGCTCGTGCTGAATACAGCAGAGGCGCTCTGCAAATCGGCGTTCGAATTAGAACACACTGACACGGATCAGGAACGTAGTTCTTCATGAGCACGTTGTCCGTCAACCAGGCGTATTTTTCTCGCTTTATTCTTTCGGACGCGTCGGCGTAATTGGCAGCAAAACAACTCGACCCACAGCTGGATATCCGCTTCCAGATTTCCGACATGGCGCCATCTTTGGAATTCTACTCAAGAAGATGTCGAATCGATAATTAGTTTGTTTGCACTGTACGACAAGACACTGAAGTCACCATTCACTGAAGATACTAATATTTTTTTTTTCCTTTTTATTTATGTATATCATTCAGCCAAATATCAGTCAGCCAATTTATTTTCCTTCTATAAAAACGTTTTAAAAACTAGGACCTCTCTAAAAATCGTACATATGTAAAATAATTTTTTTTTTTTAATAAAACTGATTCAATTTAAATGACCTTCGGAAATGTCATTTTCGTTTATCTACTGTACATTCATTCACCTTTAACACTCCTTCATAATTGGATGCCGTAATCACCATGGGTTTGAATTCTGTGCTAGCAATTAGATCTTCTACCGATTTAATTGGTAACTTGGTTTGAAGACGGGCGAGAAAAGACGTCAAAACCGAAGTATACACGCTGAACAGAAGTAACGTGGCTATCAGCATCGTGGCGTAGATCACCTTGGTTGAAGCCGTCCTTGGATCTTCCAAAACTGTTCCATAAAAATAATCAATTTTATAATTTCTCTAGCTACACGGGCAAGATTGATTAATCACGTTTGACCATCCAGTTTAGAAATTTGATATCTGCTTTGATACATAACTTCCTCGAAAAACGTTCCAGTGATAAGCCGAAAACGAAGCGATTGTCCATTTTGTAATTCGTCGATGGAGGAGATCTCCGCCAGTGTTAAACACAAAATGATGGTCATCAGGGCCGCCAAAATTAGTAACCATGACGTCTCGTCGTAAGGTAAGATCTATTAATTTAAAAGAAAAGCATTTAAAGTAAGGGAATGGTAATTATTAATTATCAGAATAAAGTCAATTATATTCTAAGACATCAATTTTTTAATTTTTTCCGAGAAAACAATTATAAATGTAAAAATATGTTTTTACATAAGCGTCAGCAGTGACCGCCGCCTTAGGGGCTTTGTAACCCATGGCCAAGGATCCTTCCACTAGGGGCACCACAAATTCGACGGCCTCGATTCGGTCTTTTGTCCTTCCCATCAGGAGCGGTGACACATCCGATTCCTGCATGAGAACCACATATTTATTAGTGAATTTTAGTTCCTGAAAGTTGACAACCTTGTTGAAGTTATGTGTTATTTTGCACTTGCCTTTCTGTAGAGGGTTCGAGCCATACCAACGAATTGACCGTTAACTTTGCTGCCAGATTTCTTATCTTCTTGCATTGCTGATAATTCCCTAAACATCATAACATTTTCGCAGTAAAAAAATGCTATAAAAAAATGCATGTGTTTATAAGTTTTCAAAAAGCACAAAAATAAAATATATAAAATGTTTTAATTTGCCTACAGGGATTTGAAATAATCCACCAAGATTATTCGTATGATGTCAAAGGCGTGTCCACCAAATTCTATCGAACCATCGGTCATATTTGTGATCGACACGAATGGGAAAACCTGAAAATAAGTTCGAATTCGTAAACACATGTGATATCTAGTCTTCTGTCAAAGATTTCATTTTATAAACAAATGTCACACATTTTATTACTTGGTAGGATATTGTTCGTATATATCGTCCAGTTAGCCTCTTGAGTTTGTTAGCGGAATCGAAATCTTCGAACACGAATAGTCGACGACTGGCAGTCCACTCCGCGAATTGAGATATGTCAGTTGAGTCGTTTAAGTTATTGTAGTATACTTCATAAAAGTAGACGTTTGAGAGGAATATATTGGATTCCTACACAAGTACACGTCATAAAACGGGAAGCATGTTTTAAATATAGGATTTATAACGTCTGATATTCGCATTTTTTTTAGTTTACTTCAATGGGTGCTTTTGTCTGAATAATATTGACGTTTACACTAACAACATTGACACTGTGAACTACAATACAATTTTTATAACCCTTATTTTAATTCTGAAGGTTGTCATTCCGGTGCACTATGTGCGCATATGCACATTGAATTACCGTAAACTTACGTATACAAAGCCGCTTGGGAATATGTGCGGATAACATAATTGTACGTACCGATGGCTCCGTGGGTATGGCAACATCCTACGAAGCCGACGGTCCCGGGTTCGATTCCCGGCGCAGGCTT
>JAUJYS010003735.1:0-12733 GCA_033995665.1 Melogona broelemanni | reverse complement strand
ATATCTCCAAAGAGACACGAGGGTGCAGTATTCCTGTAGTGCACTAGGCGCTACGGTGATTTAAAAAAAAAAATTGACGTTCCAGAAAAAAAAAACTAGGACGTTCCAAACGTTCCTTTCCATAAAGAGGAACAAGGACGTTCCAATGTTTATTTTTGGAAAAAAAAAAGGAACGAGGAAGTTCCAACGTTCCTCAGAAAAAGGAACAAATTCCTTGGCACGTGACGTTCTTTTGACGTTCCTACTGGTTCATTCTGGCGAAACTGCTGGTAAAATTATGCCCCTTACTTATTGCCATAGAGACACGAGGAGTACAGAATCTCCCATAGTGATAATCACTACAGGGATCTGAAATAAAAAAAAAGTCAAGTCAGCGGGCCAAACGAAATTCTCGCACATAAACTGCTAAAAAAAGGTCGCTTCGACACTGAATTCCCACCAATTACGAAACGTCGATCAAGCTCGACAGGTGAAGTGGAGCTGTCGATCGACTACACGATCGAAAGTTTCACGGAAATTTGTCTGGAACTGGAGATGCAGTGTTCCTGTCCCTGTCGTTCCCGCGCCACTTTAGAGCCGGGGGAAAAGCGGCTTTCGCGCGTTGAGACAAGTTCGCAGGGAAAAAATAAACCCACTCGCCCAACTCGCCACATTCAGGCAAACACAGTTTTCCAATTTCACGTGATTTAATAAGAGAGGAAAATGTCTTAGAGAACGTGGAAAAAGTCGAGTCTTGAAACAATGAGTGGAAACTCGGTAGAAAGTTTAAACTACGGTCTGTTAGCAGGCCGAGGCTGATTTCTAGATAAATAAATGTTTAACAAATTAATGTTTTACAATCAGACTCTATTCAACTAGTATTCGTAATTAGTTAAACATTTATTCAGTAGAAAGTGTTAGTTTAACGATGACAGATTTAACCAGATATAAAAGAGATTTTGACGACATTTACCCAATTTCTTTCAACAGTACAATTTCTAGCTCATTAGAGAGTTGAGAAGAAAAAAAATGAAACAAAAATGCGGGGGAAATTCTATGAAATTGTAAAGGGACATTTACACGATGAAGCTTTCCATATGTGCTGCTCCATGGATTTTTTTAATTTGTATTTTTGTTCAGGTCGTAACGGGCTAGGGTGATGAATAATTGCAAATCGACACGATAGCAATTAGAAATAAACAATAAACCGCCTAACTCAGCTGAGTGGGCATGGTAACAGACTGCTGAGCGGGTGCTCCCGGGTTCGAATTCCGGCGCAGGCACTTGTTTATTCGATCCTGGGATACTGATGAGAATGTGCCCTTCACATATTGCCTAAGCAACACGCAGGGTACAGAATCTCCTGCAGTTAAGAAATATCCCTACTAAAAAAAATTATAAATTTTACAGAATGACTACGTGAAATAACCAATAGGAAAACACGCCCGGAATAAAGCTTTTGATAGAAAATAATTAATTCTCTCGCGAAATTGTAAAAATGTATTTTTTTTAAATTAAATTATCAGTTCTGCACTTTTTTCGCTATTTACATGCAACATCAAATTGTAAATAAGGCCGCTAATGGCGCTTTCTCCATCAAATAGCAATTCGCCACTAGGTGCGCAGGAAAACAGGAACAGTCCCCAAAAAAAATCTACAAAATATGCAGCAAACCAACTTCTCTGGAACGCCGCCAGTGGGCACCAATTACAGTTGCGCCCCAAATAGAGAACAAATATTCCATTTTAAAAAATATATAAATAAAACATCTGAATCTCACTATGCTACCAACTTAAATAGGTTGGCAAATCAAAGTTCCTACCATCTATTAATGTTTTCAAATATAGACCACCCGCGCCGCCCGGATGGAAAAAAAAATAAAACGATTTTCCGCGAAATCATTCGAAACTATTTTATCGCTGAAAAACAAGCTGATCACACAGAATGACTACTGCGTACGTCGCGCTAACTCGCGTAAAACGATCGAATCAAGCGAACAAGTGCGGCTAATGACACAAGCATATGTAATCGCGATGTTGTTGTTGAACATCTGGGACGCGCAGATGGCGGTTCGACAATGACACGCAACAGGCCCACCAACCGATATTCAAAAGCGCAAATGATAGGGAACGGTTGATGAGCGCCAGGGAAATGTCCTAGGACATTCTGCGCAAAAAAAATTGTTTTGGAAATAAAAAAAATGCAATCTTACCTCAGCAATGCACGTTAGAATGATGAAGCACAATTTTATGTTCGTGTGATTTCCCTCGTCTGTAATCAAAATAAAAGAACCCGTTAGTTAATTTTTTAATAAATATTTTTTCGACTAAATTCGTGTCGGGAAACAAACTCGGGAGTTTTTCCCCCGTGTAAAGAAGCAACAATACTCCCCAAAGTGCAGTTATACTAAAAATGAACTTTAAAAAATAAAAAATAATGCCACATATTAATTGTTGCGTAATTATTTATATATTGATTTTTTTACATCAGAATTATTAATTAATAAGTTTCCGATATTGGTTGTTTATATCGGTATTACATTTACTAATATTTATATTAGTTTTTTATCACCTGCCAATCCCCTTCCCTTCCCCTCACCATATCTCCAAAGAGACACGAGGGTGCAGAAATCCTGTAGTGCACTAGGCACTACGGTGATTTTTATTAATGATTTTTATACCAGTATTAATTAATAATTTGTTATGTTTATATTTTATTTTAGGCCATATTTATTAATGAACTTCAAAAACCCTATTTAGTTTTGGGGAATAAATACATGTACATCGTTGAATTAAGATATTTCTTATTCGAAAAAATTAGGGTGGCAATAATTTGACAAATTAACTACTTAATTAAATACTTAAATTAGTAGCGAAGGAAATGCTTGATGAAAGGACTAATAAATTGATAGTGCGTAATACGGTAAATTTAACTCGCATTATCAATTTATTCATCAAGGTACCTGCCCGATGTCAAGCCATTATAAAACATTTTTTTCGTTATTAACCTAGCTCTGCTGTGCCCTGCTGTGTGCTTTGTTGTATCTTTGCACCTTTGAATTATATGATGTTCTTCTCAAACTTTTTTAAACCTCTGCAACTTTTTGAAAACTTTGCTGGGCTTCTTGAACTTTTTGAAAACTCCGTTGTGCACGTTTAAAAATAAATGATGATTTTGAATTATTCATCGTTATCGCCCTAAGAAGTTTAAGAAGCGGACGGAACAGAGATCTAGCTCCGAACAACATTTTATCTTTTTACACGAAGCACAGAAAGCGTGGTGCACTATTCGACTAACCTTTCGTGTCTTGCATGACAATGGAGCAGTACTCGATGAAGGTGACCAGTAGGTTGGAAGGGGCCGTGTCCACCTCGTTGGTGATGCTGCTGCCGACTGGCGTCACCAC
The DNA here is from genome assembly GCA_033995665.1 of Melogona broelemanni. Lineage (NCBI taxonomy): Eukaryota > Metazoa > Arthropoda > Diplopoda > Chordeumatida > Chordeumatidae > Melogona > Melogona broelemanni. The sequence continues at coordinate 9,348 of JAUJYS010003735.1, read as the reverse complement.
GTCCGACTGGTTGCTGTCGGACGGCGAGGTGGCGATGATCGCGTCACCGGAACCGCCGGAGTTGTTGCCGGCGTCCGGCTGCGACTGGACCGCGCAAACAAAAACGAAGACGATGTTAAAATATTATTTCATCAATAGGGGTACGATGTATAATGTATTAGTGATTATGCTAAATGTAACTAGCGAAAATTGATGGAAATTCTTTTGACCAAATAAAGGATCGGTGAGAACGGCAACATTCGAATGTTGCCGTTTTCACCGATCTTTTATTTGGTTAAAGGAATTTCCTTCAATTTTCACTAGTTGCTACACACGACTCCTACCGCAAAAAAACGTTTCTGCTAAATGTAACGAAAACGAAAAAATAAAAACGACACGATGTCGAAATTACATTTATTTAAAAATGTGTAACACCTATAGGTTACGAAAACGCTCGCGCAGTGCCGCTATTTTTGAAAAAATGTAACACATATAGATAAGGAAAGAGCGCCCGCAGTGTGAAAAGTGCGCCCCTCGATTTTTTTTTTAAATTTAACATCTATACATAAGGAGATAAGAGAGCGCACAGCGAATTTTTCTAAAAAATTATAAATAAAATTCTGGAAAAACATACAGCATGTCCATCAATAAAAATAAATTGCAATATCAATTTCGTTTGAAATTTCAATTTCATTATTAATTTTCCTCCAACTTTCCCTTACTTTCCAGGTATATATGAACTCTATACAAAACTGATCGCTGTTTTTGAACGTACATTGGGTGTTACTCGCCCATAAAATTAAAATTAAATAATTATAGACTTATTAAAAATAGTAAGAAATCTTTAGCGTCGGCATTTCGCATGTAAAAAAAAAAAAAAATCGAAACATCTTTTCGTGCAATATTGCACCATTTGGTTTGATAAGATTGAGGCATTCTTCCCCCCCCCCCCCCACTCCAAAAAAAAACTAAATCTGGCCACACACACTATAGGACACGCTCTAAAGAGATCAAATGTTGACGGCAACTTTCACAATTACAAAACTTACGTGGGTGAGGGTGGTGATAAAGTTCCGATTAAGGTGAATAGCCTCGTACAGCGCCAGCAGCACGTTATCGTTGGCTCGGATAGACCGGTGCCGCAGCTCGCCGTCGTCGGCCACGAACATGTTGCCCACCATGTTGGTGATGGACGAGAAGAAGCCGCCTTTGGGTTCGGTCAACTTCTGACAGTATTTCCGGTTGATCTCGGCCAGCGAGGACGACACCACCTGGCCGTAGCCGTTCAGCGCCAGCTCGTCGTCCAGGATGGACAGCTTGACGATGTAGGGGTTGGCCGATTCGTACTTTCGGTAGCTGACCAGGATGGTGAGGAGGAGGACCGCGTTGTAGCCGTGCTGCTGCCTCAGCTGCCAGTTGGCCAGAAGCTGGAAAAAAATGTAAGTTCGAATGTCATCGTATGGACTTTTTTTAAAGGAAAGGAAGGCTTCCGTTCCGTTCTTAAAAACGGGTTGCTTTTCCGAGGAACTTTGGAACGCCTAGGTTCCTTTTTCAATAAAGAAACGTTTGGAACCGTTCCGTTCCTAATTGCTAGAACTGAAACGGCCATTCCTAATTGCTGGAAACTGGAACGGCCGTTCCTATTTCTGTGTATTGAAAGTATACCCAATTTTGGTGTACAGTTTGGCAAATGTAAATGTAATTAAAAACGAAATTTAAAATATCCTTAAAGTGACATCCTTAAAGTACCATTTGAAAAGTGTTTTTTTTTTCTTCATATTTTTAAATTGAAGAAAAATAAAAATAATAGGTATACCCAGTTTAGGTGTACAACAGTTTGGCAAATGTAAATGTAATTAAAACGAGCTTTAAAATGCCCTTAGTTTGCATATCTTTTTAAAAAGTGGTTTTTTTTTCTTCATTTTTTTAAATCGAAAAAAAATAAAAATTATAGGTCTCTTTTGTAGGAATAGGAACGGAAACTAGTTCCTTTAAAAAGAAACGAACCCAACATGACAATCAATGACTGCTAATCACTGTATCATTACAGAAGATTATGTACCCCTCTAAACGGTCTAAACGCAAACGTGTATTTATGGAGGGACACATTTTCACCACAACCTCGGGGTCGAACGGACCCGGCAATCGAACCCAGACCATAGGCGATTGCTCTACCGCGTGGACTTTGACGACCGAATTTTTACAGACGCTCTTGTTTTATTTATTTCTCACAGCAGTTTATCGACACCGTTTCAGGGCACATTTTCATTTTTGATCGAATTTTTCTTTTAATTTAGTTTTAATTTTTGGACTCTCGTACCAAATTTCCCGTTGCAGCGGTATTGCAACCAGCCAGCATCAGATTCTTTCACGGAGAACTCTTTTGTCTCATGATTTTATTCGGATGGTTAAATTGAAACACGAACTTCCAACGTCGTAAAATTCTAACACGTGCGGAACATTTCGTAGTCAGACTGGAAGTGCCGTTGTCATTATTAACGGAAGTGAGTGTCAGTTTGGTATTGATATTTTCCGCCCATCGATTGCCAAACCAAGACGGCCATGGTCAAGGTTGACATTTGACCATAGCAGTCTTTAAAAAAACCCTCCCAAGGGGGAAACTTGGTAAAAATTGGTATTGGTAGGCGGATTATATTTATCTCTTTTGTGACACGTACGTACCGTGACTGCCACGCCCATGATATTCCCTTTTAATATTAGATTAAAAATTGTTTCTTAATAAAAAATACAATCCATTCAAAACCCTTTCAAACAGTCCAATAAAAATACAATCCATTCTATTTTGGGTGACGCTTCGAAATTGAATTTCAAAGTAAAAATAAAATATCACGTTCCATAAAACTACTGACCTGAACAATGGCTTCGAAGACGCTGTTCATCATCATGTATTCGAGCAGAACATTCTGACTGACATTCTCAGTTGCCTGCGCAAGGGGCGGAAAACAACACAAGGTTACCACAATGACATCGTCCGTGGAATGGATTTCGGAAATCAACATTCCAATTTTCAATTAATAAATTATTTTAATTTATCATTACAGTGTATTAGATAATAAATTATTACAGTCTAAATAAAAATAATTACATTTCAATAGCAATTGGCAAGTTATACGTATCGAAACAAATTCAGTTACATTTACAAACATTTAATATTTTTGCAAATTAAACTTGTTTATATTTTTGGTGACGCAAAACGGTAATTTGCTTAAACGTAACGTAACTTCTTAACGTATTTTATTTGAATGTGAAACATAAAAGCAGAAAAACTAAGTTACCGTTGCGATAACCAACAGCAGCTTGAGACTCATTCGACGGAGTGGTTCCACGTGATCACCGGTCAAAAAGGAACACAAATGCTCGATCAGAGTCTGAAAAAAAGACCAATTGATATTTTAGCAGCAATTTCAATGAGCACAATCACAATTTTTAGAAAATGAACAATAAAATGATGACAAATATAAAATCAGATTTAAACAATTTCAGTGAACTACTTGTATTAGGTAATGATAATTATTTTAGAAATTTAATACAATTGTATAAAGAATAACCCGCTAATAATTTAAAACCTGATAATTACTGTATTATATTGATTCCGTGCCACCATGCCCGAAATTACGTTAACAGTAAAATATTGTTCTGATTCCACTAGCTCGCTCACCTGCATGATGTTTTCGGCCGAGTCGAAACCCATGAGAATATCGATAACATCGAAGCCATGATCGCCTCCCGATTTGGAGAAGACACCACGAATGAGGGCAGCCAACGTCTGTGGAGGAGACAGGCACACACGATTAACAATTCAATTCGGCAATCATCGACAAGTATTATTTTTTGTCATGGCGACACTAACACAAAAAAATGATAAATGGTTACACTATCACAAAATAATAAAATTGGTGGCGCTAACACAACAAAAATATAAAACAAATAATAATCGGTGACGCTAACACAATATAAATAAATTAATAATATTTAGAGGCGTTCAATAAGTATCTGCAATCATTTTTAAAAAAAAAAGAACAGCTGAATGGATTTTAATGAAACTCAGCCAAAGTATTCTCCAGGTATTTCTGAGCTTCTTCAAATTTTTTCAATACGATTCGAAAATTGCACGTGCAAAAAATCGAACGCCAAAATGGACGCTGACGAGACGGCGGTTCATCATCTTGCTGTTGCCCGTTTATTGGATTTTTAAGGCATTTTGATAATACTCTTTATTCCAAATCAGCTTGAAATGATTTAAGAACGAAATAATATTCAAAATTTAAGTTTCATAATAAATTTGGAAAGTTTCGAAGCGGGATAAACAACTAAAAGATGCTCAGAGATGTTAACGGCCAGTGGCCGTCACAAATGATGATTTCAAGCACGCGTGAACAGCTTAGTTCAACTAAAATCGCTGGATGACAGTTTCATGAAAGATTCAAGCCAGGAAGTACCAAAAAAAGTTTGTTAGAGGATGATTCCAAATAAACGTGATATCTGTTGCGTTTTGGGGTGCAAAACACAGCAAACCGCACTTCTCGAAAGGGATCTACGCGATCATCCAAAATATTGGGAAACATTCATCCCCAGGAATTGAATTTTTTTCGAGTGATTTGTAAGAGTTGATAGTACCGGTACTTATATACCGAATTTCATTAAAATCCATCCAGCAGTTATTTTTTAAAAAATTATTGCAGATACTTATTGAACGCTCGTAATATATAAGGAAACGCTGACCTGAAAGGCGTTGGCCACACGTATGTGGTTGTCCTCCTTGGAAGCTTTCACGCAGTGGTAATACAGAGAACCGATGTTGTCCTACGACCAAATGAAGACGAAGAAATGGTAAGTGGTAATGCAAAGCTATACGCCCGCATATGGCTGGCGTGGACAGCGACGGAAACATTATCAACACAAACTGGATTAATTCGAGTAAGTATAATTTACCCACCTTGAGAGTCATGAGCTGGTCGCCGTGAAGCTTCTCGAACTGCAACAGCATGTAGCTGGCGTTGGGCTTGAGCAGAAAGAACTCGTCCCAGAAGTTGGGATTGTCGTGGGAAACATCTTCACCCTGCCAAAATTATAAATAAATGGCTCAAATTCCAACTATACAAATGGTCGCTCGTCTTCTATCCAACACTGTCTTCAGCTCCATGCATAAAGTACGACAGACTTGAATGAGTCGAGGTAATGATTCCGAGGAAAGGCGCACGTAGGGAACAGATCAGTGAAATAATCCCCCATGGCAATTGACATATGTATCATGTGTAAATCTTATTATGCCCAGATAGTCATTAAGTTCCATTGACGATTTTCCGTAAATTTTAAGGGTTTTGAGAACTATCCCGTGAGCACCGACTTACGAAAAATCTTAATGTGACCCCATGTCAAAAGAAGAGCTGACAAGGTGGCGGATCATTAGACGCACTTCTAAGATCATTGCGTTATTTATAAATATGGGGCGGCGCAGAATGGCGCACTGTTCATTGCCAAATAACCACTTGGTTTCAAGCCAAATGCATTCACTAAATAAATGTAGGGTGCAATAGTTATTTGGGGGAGGAGAGGGGATAATTTCATCACGGTTCGACGCAGGTGGGAGTGGCATGCAATGCCACCGCTTGCATTTACCAAAGTCGCTAAAACAGGCTGTGATGGTTAACGCTTCAAACCATGAACAGTCCTTGGCAAGGACAATAAAGAATATGCAATTACCCTGAAAAATGCTTCGTAGATCAAAACCACTTTCTCCTTTAGTTGTTTTCTGGATGTCGAGTTCTGCCTGAGTCGGTTGCCAGCCCCAGATGACATGTTGCGGTCACTAGGCTTTGCTTTTTAATCTCTCTGTAAAATCACAGCTCACTCATTTGGCGGTGCAATAATGCCTCAATAAATCACTCGCGACTAGACCTACACTATTACTAACTTTGAATAATTAAAATGACGATAAACAAACAAGAGAAACAGACACGCGAAATGGACCCGAAACTGACACAAAATGGCGATCATTGCCGGTCAACTTCCGGTTTTCTGTTTACTCACGGATGCGCTAGGGAGCGCCACTTAGCTCAATGAAGCTGTTCTCAGCCGGTTGTCATGGCAACTGCATCCTCATCTTTAGAAAGAAGACGCTGGAATCGCGTCGCGCTGTGAAAGCGTCAAGTATGAAAAGCGTCAAATATGGAATATAAAAGTATGTACATAAATTGTCAAGATGTAAGACATAATATGTGAAATCCAAAAAGTGAAATCTCTTATGAATCGGACGGATAGACGGGTCTCACAGTCGGGTTTCACTCGGCAAGTTTTTTATCTTTATTAGTTTAATCGAAAGTCTACGAACACAGACACAAAATAAAAGACAAGGTGCACATTTGTTTATTGTATAAAATATGGATTGCAAAGTGAAAGTTGATTTTCTCATTTTACACGTATTTGGATGAACCGTACGAATTGATGAACGAAATCATGAAAAGCTTTTTCACTTACTTTCCATGATATTAAAACGGTATATAAACGACATTTTTCAGAATGTTAGTTTAAAAAAAAAACGCGCTTTTATTGACATTCGGTTTTACATTTCTTAAATACGCGTAAAATGAGAAATTGTTTGCGACCATTGATTATTTTTCTAGTTGTAGTTTTTATTTTTGACGCATTTAAACCTAACGCTGTTGTCATTTATGTCTTTTTGTAGCTATTCGTTATAATCTTTAATGTTTTGAAACTCTTTTAGCAGTTCACTTTCATAAGCGTGACAGCGCCAGTTGACAAGATTTAATTTTTTTCACAAGATTTAATGCTTTTATAATTAATAATTTAATTTCACAAGAAATTAAGTCAATGAAACTGAGATATAAAATGCCAGAGCAATCATTTAAAATATATACACGTATTTTTATTCAAATATGCAATTTACATTTCATGTCCAATTATTTCTTGCGACAAAAGTTTGTTTTCACTAACTGTCTTGAAAGGATAAAAATGCAATCAAAAAACTTTAAATAAAAACCAAATACCAAAAAAAAAACTTCTTGCTACTTAAAAATGGTCAATTCATTGTGGAAAAAAAGTTTATCAAAGAAATACGCGTATATACCAGTTCATCATCAATCAAAGAAAACATTTCATCAAAAATCAATACTGAAATTTAAATGTGCTTGGAATAATTCATGTATTTTTCGAGCGATCGTGTTTTACCGAACCATATCCGAATCTAATCACTAGAGTTCAAACAAGTTGGAAGACAGAACCGTTATGTCATCGCTAAACTATAGTAGTACGGTAGGTAAGGTGGTACATCATTTGCCCGCGCGGGGCGCTACAATAGTTGGTCCGTGACAATATCAGTGACTGATATACAAAATCCCGTCCATTCAAAAATTGGTAATAGGTGGAGATTGGTATTGGCATCCGAGCGCGCGCAGTCACGCTTCCAGAGGGCGCTGCGATGGAAATGCCAAATTCCGGAATGGTCAAAAGCAAACAGTGCCAGCCGAAATTTGGTAAAGATTCCAAAACAGTGCGGTGCGTTCGTTATTCTCGTTCATCGCTGGGGCGAGTCCTTCACACCCTCTGAGACTGGGTGATGTATGCACTTTCCAGCCTGTAATAGGGAAACACATCAGCAAATTAATATTATGGCAAGATTTTTTTAAATGCAATAATCCAAATGTCTAGAAGGACGTAAAATATTTTTTGAATGCTATACAGTATATGCTTTATTTACTTATTAAAATTTTATCTTCAAGTTTTATGAGATATTTTAGAAAAGTGTACGTAGCAAATTAAAAACTGCAAATAAAGCAAGGTTCTATGTGAGGCACTGCACATTTTTAACTGCGTTATTAATCCAACTTGTTGGTCTCGCCTTGTATTGACACCACATGTAAATTAAATTTTGAATTGCCTACGAAATTTCGATTTTTAATTAAAAATGTCTCATTTGTTTACGACTACTAAAAAAGAACCAGCTTCAATTAATGGGTCACCCATTCCAAGAGTAATTTAAAAAGACTAAAATGAATATTAAAAAAATACTCACACTCCAGGCTGGGTTTCGAACTGCAGCGCCAATCGATCGGCCAGCTTGACCGTCTCCGAGAGTCCTTGGCAGCGTTTGCGCATGTGCACGGGCACGCCCTCGATGCCGTGGAAGGCTCCGGTCAGACTGCAGCTGAGGCTGGCCAGCGCATCGCCCGAACGGGAGAGTGAGAAGGCCTGCTGCAGAACCTGTTCGATGGCAGTCTGTGGGGGGAAAAAAATACCGCAAACATTAATGTATTGTCAAAGCCATTGAAGCAATACGTCTCCGATAACTGAACAATGTTTTGAGACAATGATTAATTTCTAATAATTTTCCATATAATGCTTGAACGAATTTCTATATTTTTTTCTGAGTAGATACCTATTTTTTAACTGAAGATGCTAGTTACATGTACGATTTTTAAGAGTAATAGAAGCGGCACTATTTTTTTTTAATAGTTACAATAAGAGAACCGCAAAAATACGACCTTTATTTAGCTTATTATTTAAAAAAAATATTTTAATTAGGGAATTTATTCATTATTAGGAAAATGTTCATTGACTTCGTAACATCTTGTAACCATGTAATTCATAATTGACTTTTTCAATTAGTTAATTTGATCAATTAGTAAGTTCCGGAAATTTTTCCTATCGTGGAGGTCCGTTGATTAGCTGCTTCCGTTCAATATAATGGATAATGGAGAAATTTTTTTTTAACAAAATTGTTTTAAACATGGTGGTCAAATGACGTCACATACCTCAGCTTCCGGATCTCGCTGCTGCTGCGCCTGAAGGAATGTGTAGATGGCGGCCGGAACTGACGTGCTCTCAGTCGTGGAATTCTCCTCTGAACAAACGAAATGAGCAAACAACAACATAAATAAAAACGCTCCCGATAGGCATCTCAAATACGGAATAACCACGCTGACTTTATAACTTGGAAACATGTACTCGTAAGTATTTAAACTGGGACGAGACTCTAGTTCCAATGTTTTCCGAAACGCACCCCTTTTGTTTGATGTAGCTTTACATCGCGTCTCCCTTTCTTAATCAGTTAAACTCTCCAGCCTCAAAACTGATGCCCCATTTATACGAACGTTTCGTTTGAGCAAATATTGATCACTTTTACACTATCTCTTCCATTCCACAACATCGGAAACGGGTTACATCAATATAAAAATATTAAGAAAATGATGACTGATTTTACGATTGAGCGCAGTCATTTAACAGTACAGCACGAATAATCATTGCGGCCTCAGTGGTTCAGTGGCTATAGTCATAGACTACTAAGCGGGTGGTCCCGGGTTCGATTCCCGGCGCAGGCTTTCGTTTATT
>JAUJYS010003734.1:0-12734 GCA_033995665.1 Melogona broelemanni | reverse complement strand
AATTATTTTTTCATGTATCTCGCATATTAAAATATTAAGATCGTTTACAACTGTTGCCGTTTATATCCTTGGTCACGTTCTATGTTTTTACATACGGCTCCTACGAACATTCCTTCATTGATCTGGAAGACTTCTTACCTTGAGCGTGAACTTGAAGCGAAGTAACAAGCATGATAATCACTATAAAAATAGCAATATATTGCTTAGTTGCGGCCATTTTCTGTGAAAAAATAAAATGCCTGAATAAAGAAATTACAGTTAACAGATAAAAATGCTTACCTGAAAAATTAGCTTTAGCCTTTTATCCATTTTGAAAAAAATAAACGTCCGATTTAATCAAATAAAACATCAATTCAAAATCTCAGGTTTTTCAGATTTAAAATAAGAAATGTATGCATTCGAATATTTCAGAAGTGCAATCGAGCTTTACGCTTATTTGCTATCAGTTGAATCGATATATGCTCAATATTCGAGAGCGCACATTTATGATTACAATTTTCCACGTTCAATTTAATTAGAAACTCAAAATCGAAGTTGAACTGAAAATCGAATTTTTTTATATATTTTTATAAAACAACTGACATTTTTTTGTCTTATTATTAGAAATTTACATATAACTTTTTGCATGTAAATTAGCATTAGACAACTAATTTTTAATAATTAATTACAACATGGTTTTTTTTGTCGATTCCATTTTCCGCATTTTTATGTACATGTTCACATGTTTTTTTTTTTAATTTTGAGAAATTGGACGTGGGGATTCCAAATGTGATATCATAAATGTGTAATCTCGAATATTACTGAAGGTCCACAATATTAAATGTAGTAATAAGCTTATTATTAATGGTTGAATCGATAGAGCGCTAAAAAAACTTTCGCTCACGCAATGTCTGAAGATGGCCTAAAATGTTACAAAACCCGTACTCACGTTTTCCCTTTCCTTCGGTATTCCAATATTTCTATTTCGATTTAGTAGAGTTGATCGCTTGTTTTAATCCGTTGTTTAGCCGGTGGAATTTCGAACTACTCAGCTCAACGTCGATAGTAAATTGAAACCTATCAATAAAACAGTAAATGGTCAATTGCTTGGTGAACAGTTCACGTTTCAATATAAGCAGCATATTTCCGCTCCGCTAGTGTGTCGTAACATCGATTTCACGAACCCACTCGAATTATTCAGAACTCATTTAATCATCGACTACTTCCGCCGTTTCTTGTAACGTTTGTCACAGAGCCAATTTCCTTATTTTACTAGTATTGACATGACATTAAGCTACGATATTTGAGTGCAGTTCATGCAAATTGTGTTAATTTGGAATACCGTTTGTGAAGTCTCACATATCACCATAGTAAGGCACAAGGTTGCAATAATCCTGAAGTGATTAGCACTATGGTGATTTTAAAAAATGTCTGTTCTTGGAAGCCACAAAACTGTCAAGATCACGCCCTTAAAAGTTCACATCTGCCCAATCAAATCCACCGAGCATTTTAACTCTCACTTTAGTGTAGAAATCTATAATTTTAATGATAAGAGATCTAGCATTTCTCGTGTTCATTTCATGTCTAGGTTCATCGAAATCAAATTTAATTATTAGTCTGATTACTTTAAAAATTTACATTAACATACATGTATATACTTATTTACGCTTTGTTGGAATATTTTAAATGCATAAACCATTTATATTTTCACAAAATATACCGTACGTACGTAATAAACCTTACCTGATACTTTAATCGAAAGCAGACACTTAAAACACGACTTGCTTGAATTCATATTCCGAAGAAACTGTGTGGTACCATTGGGTTGTTATTATTTTTCTTTCGAATGCTATCCTTCTCCCGGACAATTCGTTCTTTTTTGTTTATTTTCTTTACGAGCAAGATGAGCTTGTAAACCTTTGATTAAAACACGTTTCTAGCGAAAGAATGTTCTTTGACCATGTTGCAGAGTTCAAGCGGTGGAGTGAATTATTTTGGTACGTAGCACATCGCTCTTTAAACGCGTTGACGTTCAAATTTATCGCTTGCAGTCGCCATAATATTGCCATGATACGTATTTTTTAATATAAAATCGATATTTTGCAATAAATTGGAGATGTGCAAACTTTTGATAGATTCATTCTAGATTTGAATAATATGTTATGGAGATTATTGTTTGGTGAGTTTTCAGTCTCTGCAAATAAAAAATACACAATGTCAAGCGGAACTTAAAAATATTTAACAGGGAATTTCGGTTAGGGGAAAGACAACTTTTTAGAACAAATCATGGCTTGACGTTAATCCAATAGAATATGGTATTAAAAATGCTTTGACATTGTGTAATTTATTAATATGGAATTGATCACCGATTCCGTGCAAATAATAATTCGTGCAAATAATAAAACGATTTATACTGCCTGTATGTACAAACGACAGTTTAAAGGAGTGTTCAACTTTTTTCCTATCGTGACCAAATAGTGTTTGAAACCCGATACCAAACCGTATTCGACTTTGCGGATGTAGTGGCATATGTCGTGGCTCGAACAACCTAACGTCGTCATCACTAAATTTCGTGCACTGCTTGGCTCATTCTGCATTTCGCTAGCTGTGTTGGGTAGGAACGGAACGGAAAAGTTCCGTTCCTAGGAACTGGTTTATTTTCCGAGGAACTAAATTTTTGAGGAGCATGAACTAGTTCATTTTTTTAGGAACTGAACCGAGGTTCATTTTCTGGGTAAAGGGTTCCTTCTGCCAAAACCTTTCATTTCTAAGAGTACAACTTTTCAAAGTGTGTCGATAGCGGAACCGATCTGTTCCCATAAATTTCCATGTGGCCCCCGTATGTAGAGAATAAATTAAATATTGCGTAGGAATATTTCTTTATCTTTACACACAACGTAATGACGAGTTCACGGTTAGAATAGAAACAAAAAATCAGTATTATATTTTAGAAACAATAGTTTTAACCGATTTAAAGGGATCGAAAAAGTTCCACGTTTTAAAAGGAACTAGGAACGCCCAGGTTTCTTTCAATTTCCGTAGGAACTGGAACGTGAAATTGTTCCTTTTTTCATCAGAGGTACGTGACCTAGACTGGGTTCCTTTTTAAAAGGAACGAACTGTTCACTAGCTGTGAGTCAATCGATTAGTAACTTTTTCACCTAAATGTATTCAGTAATTAGGCCGTATCGAAATTGGGATTTCGTTTTAAAACCAGTTACAAGAAAGTTTAATAATCAGAAAGGACAAACACGACAAAATCAGTTATAGGAAAACTTAAGCTTAAGGATTGGTTTGCTTCAAAGCAAACTGCAATGCAATTGACTTCAAAAACACGTTTCGAGATTCCCAATTCTAAAAAATCCTCGAACCGAAAAATTAAAGCATTGTTTTCACGTGACAAAACACATCATAAATACAAGTACGTACGTATGTAAAAACACATTGGCATTACGAATTGAATTCTCCCGACGTTACAATAGCTCAAGACTGGTATTATTAAGTGGTTCTTTTCCTTTCCCCATTCAATTCAAAGACATTCTCGTCAAGGTTTCTCCCCACGTCGTCATTGTTGCGCAATGGACTGCTCAGAAATCCACGTGGTCTGCTCAGAAAGTATCTCTTATTTCCGCCACCTTCACGCAACGTCGCAAATCGATATCGAACAACTCGTTGACTTGGCAGTCGAACCTGAAAAGTCCCCTGCTGTTCCCCGTCCCATCCTTGGACGTCCTCACCGTCTCGCTGGCGTTCTGCGCGGCCAGCGATTTATCCACCAACGCTTCTTTATTGTTTCTGGTGTTGGTGAGTAGGATGGCCATGACCACCATACAAACCCAGAGACCGGCCTCGACTTTCTTGGAGATCATGGTCGAGTTCCGTGGAAGCCGGGCTGGCGATAGAATCTCTTGTTTCTAGCCACTTGCTTCTTTTTGCGTTTCTACGAAAAAAAGTGAAAGACACAGAAATTACTGATAACAATTCGAGGAAAAGATTGTGGTTAGTTGGGCGTTTTCTCCATGTTTCCTCTAAAGGTGACGGTTTGTCCTGTAAGACTAGGAGGGGCCAACCAGTGTTGGTTACATATGAAGAAAAAGTTCCGTCCCTATGAACTGGTTCCTTTTGTGAGAAACATAAGAACGCTTAGATTTCTTTTGAATTTTGTAGAACTGGAACGGGAAATGGTTACTTCTTTTGAGGAATTGGAACTGGGGTTCCAACGATAGAGTCTGCACGGTGCGCGCACCGAGGATGAACGACGATGGGTTGGCTAGACCTTAAACAATAAACGAAGAAATAACTACTATTTGCGATTCAATACAAAGCCATGATTGAACAAACCGTATACCGTCGTCAACACCCTAAATTTAAAAAATGTTTGAAAAATTAAAAAATAAATAAAAAATAAATATATAAATAAATAATTACATCAGAATATTTTCCAAAGTGTGTCGTCAGCAGAGCAATTTTGCAGCATCAAACAGAAAATGCGAAAGAAAAATATATGTTGGAAGCTTTTGGTCTGTGTCCACAAATCTACATTTGTCCTGTAGATTAGTTCCCGCAAATGTTTTTTTGTTAATATTTTTTAATCGATGAAACGGAAAAGTTCCAGTTTACTGGAAAAGGTTTATTTTATTTATTAACGTCTAGATTTCTTTCTATTTTTTAGGAACTGTAACGGTAACTGGTTCCATTTTTTCATCAGAGGAACGGGAACTGGAATTCGTTCTTTTTTTTTAAATAACGAACCCCAACACTAAAGTCAACCAAAATCGTGGGAATAGTTTGAAATTTTTGTTGAACCTTTTTTTTCTGGTTTTTATTTTAGGTTTATTTTAAAAACCTCACTCATTTATTATAATGCGATCGTCTTATAATATGATATAATACAATAAGCCTGAATTATTTACCCTTCGTGGTGTTTTGTCAATGTCCAACGACCTTTCTACCAGGGCCTCGGGATCGAATAAACGAGCTTGCAGAGAATCGATCCTGCAATACCTCCTGGGCTAGCACGCGTCGTCAGTCTCACGAGCAAAAAATATTTCTGGCCTTGCTAATGCATATATGACGAGCCGCCAGGGAAATTTTGAGAATAGCGACTTGTCATACACAAAGAATTGCCTCATTCATTTTAAACCAGCGCTGTGTGCACGTAGTAGACATCCTGTATAATATTGCGTCGTGTTCCTTGTCAACATTTCAGAAGACCTTGGAAATATCCTGCCAGCTTTTGTTCCTTCGGTGTCAACCCACGATTGTAATTGAATTCGAATTATCCTAATTAGCTTTGGCTTGTGAAATTGGTGACTGACAATTTGGCATTACGTGTTGTTTCCTATTGAAAATGCGAAATAATCCAGCTAGCACCGCACAAAGCTTTCTCGCACGCTATGTATGTTGTTTCATTTGGATCGTCGAGTTTCATCGAGATCAGTTGTGTTTCACTTTCTTTTGAAATGTGTGCTTGGTAATTGTTGGTTGGTTGTGCAATAATTACAGAAATTTACGTCTTAGCGTTACACGTTTGTACGAATGACAGACTGTACATTTCAATTGAAATTTGTGAAACATTCCGTGACTATTTTTCAGTGTTCAGTAGGAACGGAACGGAAAGTTCCGTTCCTAGGAACTGGTTCCTTTTTTGAGGAACTTAGGAACGCCTAGGTTCCTTTTAATTTTTGGGGAACTGGAACGGGAAGTTCGGGAAGGAATGGGTACGCATGTACATAATCTTTAGCATGCTATTTCATATTTTGCGAAGCTGGCGTATGGAAATGTGATTCTAAAAGGGCTTCGCAAGACAAAAAGTTTGGAAAACACTGTCATTAAACAGTTTTTTTGATAATTTTTTTGATCTGATTAGTAATAAGTAATATTCAATTATATTTAATCATAATAACATTTAGTTTATTTAAAATCGTTCGCCTTCATAATCAAACTAATATTCATAACTCAAACATAATAACAATTCAAACATAATATTCAATTTGTTTAAAGTCGAAAATGAATTGTACATTGACCTACAACAAATGATAATCCGTGACATAATCCGTGAAATAGGCTCATATACAGCAAATAAAGTGTCGTCTTGTATATAAAATCAAAAGAACAGCGAAGCCAAGACCCTCACATATCTCCATAGAGACACAAGGGTGCAGTAGTCCTGTGGTGCACTAGGCGCTATGGTGACTTTAAAAAAAAAAAAAAAAAAAAAAAGACAGGACTGGGAGAGACGACGGGAGCTGGCGAGACTCCTAGCATAAGCATAAAATAGATTAAACATTTACAAAATATAATACAATGTCGTTCTGTGAACGAAATAAACCTTACATTACGTTAGTAAGGTACGTTATGTTACGTAAGGTTACGTTATGTAAGTTAACAAAATATTGTTAAAAACGATCGAGCAGTAACGTAAGGTAAGGTTTATTTCGTTCACAGAACGACATTGTATTATATTTTGTAAATGTTTAATCATCAGCCTCAATTAGGTTGTCGAGAACTCGTAATACTCGTAAATATGTAGTATTTGTCTGATTGGTTATGAGTGTGAGTTATTCATTATGAGTATTACTCGTAAATATGAATCCTAGCAGGCAGGTATCTCACTACCTTCATATTCTTATCTAAATTTGATTCTCCTGAACACAAATTTGGCATTTCAAGCACGTACGTAATGGTACGTAAATGGTGCTTGAGTGATTTAAGTACACCACAAATGCAAATTAGTAGCAATATGCGGTAATTAATTTTTGTATAGCCTGGTAATTAAATAAATTAAATAAATTTTTAGTATGCTCGTGACTGCAAACCGCAAAATGCTTCAGTAATTTGCTGGTCTCAAGAACGGAAAACTGACAACATTTCTATCAACACTGAGGAGGTATTAAAGTAGGTGTTTATTGCCCACTAGAATTTCATGAGGCTTTGTGTAAACATTTTTATTTCTTTACTGGTGACCAAAGAGATTGGATTGTTCACCATTTTAATATGGTGGACAGTGGACGCAATTTCTTTCACAATGACAAAAACGGCATTATTTAATTATGTTTGTTTAACAGTACGTGCAAAACAAAACACATTAAATTTTGAGTTGTATTCTTAAATTTTACGTTAATTTCGTGCAAATAAACCTAGAATTTGTCACACAAAAAATTCGCATTCAATTTATTAGTTGATATAAAATTTAATTTTTAAGCGTTTTTACGCGTGTGCCTCAAAAGTAAGTCATATTTAAATTTTAACATAATATCTGCAAAGTTATTTTTATTTAAAAAAGTTATCGAGAAATTGTTCCTTACTCAAATCTTACTGATCAATTTATTCACTAGCCAATTAGAATTTTTCTTATTTAAAAAAATTGATCTAAAAATATATTTTAGAAAGTAAAATAGTATTTAATTTATAATTTAACACCAGAACATTTTAATAAATTATTTTTCTAACTATTGTTTGCAGATATCTATACGATCGAATCATTCGATCGATTATTTCATCGATTATTCTTTGCATCTATACGATCGAATTGTTGTCACACTTTAATTCTCGCGAAGATAATGTACTGTAAAATTTTTATATACGAGTACACACTATAGACATCAGCACTATCGAAAATAACAATTTAAGCGGTATTGACGAGTCTGCCTTGTCCAAGTTCACTGCTTTGTTTTAACAAGGGTCAGTATGATATTTCACTTTTAAAGCATCCATAGTGACTAATATAATTTCACAAATGCAAATTTTATTTGAATTTATCAATTGAGGTGTAACATAAACTTAAAAATTTATGGTGAAAGATATGTTTTTCGAAATAAATGTATGCTTAAAAGGATACTTAAATACGAAATTTACGAATGATTTTGCTTTAAATTTTGAAAAATCGCGATCGGTAAAGTATGACAACAATTAAATGCTCCAAGCTGGAGCAGACAAATATTCGGCTAGACATTAATAAAAAAAATAGCGACACATTAAACGTCTTACCTGGCGATCGTTTCCTGCGCAGAGCGGATGTCAGCCCGACTTGCCTCAGACCTTTTCCTCAACGAGTCGTGTATCCCCGCTCGCACCGGCTCATCACTCGGTCCGCTTATCGTGTGTAACGGAATACTGAATAATTTTGAAGCGCCGAGGGATGGATAATAGCAAACAGACACACTCACTCACATGCATACCCCATGTGGATAGCGGGGGTCCGACCAGATCGTAATCGTTTGGAATTGACCAACTTTCTTCCTTCCCCCCACATCTTTTTTTGTTGTGTGGCGCGCGCGCGCTATTCTGTTTTCCCTCTCTGTGTCACGTGACTTTTAAACGCGTTCGAAAGTGGAAGGGAGAGAAATAAGTATAGGTAATGACGTTGTCGTATTGGCTGGGTCGAAAGCCGGCTGAACCTCACAAATAAATTAACTACTCACATGCATATAAGATAACTAAAATTTAAATTTCAAATCTGATAAATAATATTTTTTCAACCTTCAATTTGATTAATAATATTTTTTCAACCTTCAATTTGATTAATAATATTGTTTCAACTACAAATTGAATAAAACCGTGTAATATGTGCACAGTGCATCCCATCTGGCCGAGAGGTAGCGTGTTCGCTCACCAACCAGCGAATCTGGGTTCGATACCCAGCGCAGCCGATCCTTGATTGGCTCGTGGTACTACGCGGGGGAAGGCAATGGCAAACCACCTCTATATTCTGCCAAGAAAAACGCAGGGTGTCGGGGAATCGAGGGTCGGGGTCCGGAGACGACATGCTATTAAAACCAGTCCCAGGACTGAATAACCAACCAAACCAAGTGTAATATACTTGTATTTCAAACTTAAACAACCGTCTTATTAAATAGTATTTAACGTCTCGGACAGAGAATAGAAAAAACAATAACTGTTGCAAGCATGACCTTCCACCACCGAATAGTACGTATTAGAAAACGTGTCTTTGCTGTCGACGAGATTGGACGTCATATACACTGTTAAATTCAAAACGAGTAGAGACAACCTTCACAACCTAATGTTTAATCGTCACCTACTCATCAAATATCTTCGGTAAAATAATTCCATATTTCCATTTTGATTTTGTATTTTTTTTTTTTTATTCGAAACTGACAAGCATGAAAGCCAACTGTCTGGACCTGTTAGTATAGCGACTGACTGCGGTGTGGGCGGTGCCGGCGCCGGATTCGATTTCCGGCACAGACTCTCGTTTATTCGATCCTGGAGTACTGGTGAAAATGTACCCCGCACATATTGCCACATCAACACGAAGGGTACAGAATCACTTGTAGTGCTATTCACTACAGTGATCAGGAATAAAATATATCGGTATTGTTACTAATCATTTCATTTGACTAAATAATTTAACATTCAAGATTTACATTTAATTTAAAATGTTTTTTTAGAATTGTTATTTAGATTGTTATTTATTGCTATTTATTGTTATTTAGATTGTTATTTTTTGCTATTTATTGTTATTTAGATTGTTATTTATTGCTATTTATTGTTATTTAGATTGTTTTTAGAATATTTCGTAGATCTAGAAATCTATTTCAATAAGATGACTTTAATTAACGTGAAGCAAATTTGATCAAAAATACTCTATTTGCAATGACGAAATAGATTAGCTCCTTAGGTGTTTAGCAGTTATCAACTTTTCTCAGGTTTTAGTCACATCGCAATCTTCTTCCACCAAATGCTGTGTTATTGAAATGTATTTATTGCTGTGCATCCGCAGATGTCATTATACAGTATCAATCGGGAAAGTACAGAGTATAACGCCAACTTTCTCAAAGACCATCGGAAATGTCCTGACGAGTGGACCTAAAACGAACTAATGTAAAAACGGCCGCTGTGAGTGACGGCACCAACGAGGGGTTTATGTTGTCGTCCGAATGTCTTCGACCGCGTACGGCGGGAAGAGGGTGTGTGCTCCCTCCCCCAACCTACTACCACCCCAACTTACACCAACAGGTGGGCGTGCAGGGCGCAAGAGATTATTTCCATCCCAAAGATTCTTTTGTACGCGCGATTCCTCGAATTTATATCTAGTTGGCGGGCAAGGACTTCTCGGTTGGGAAGTGCACCCTGGGCAAGATGCAAAGATCAATTCCCTAATCCCTGTTCAGATTTGCTACACTTTTTTATGTCTGATTTATTTCAAATATTTGAATAAATTTACTAATTTAACATGTTGCAAAGTTAAATTGAATATCAATCTGAAGGCTGGCATTTTTAGACGAAACTAATGGCATGTATTATTATTATTATTATTCAGAAATTTCCCTTCACTGTAGTGAATGTCACTGCAGGATATTCTGCACCATTCGTGTTGCTTAGGCAATATGTGAAGGGCGCCAGGAATCGAACCCTGGGTAACTCGGTCAGCAGTTTGTTGCCATACACGGATCATATCGCATTGTAGTTGAAGATATAAAGCACATTGATTGGTTGCATAATACAACCGTCACATAACATGCCAATCTTTACAGTTTAAACTTAACGTCAACAGCCCCTGTTATAATCATACAATGATTTACTTAGTTGTGCAAAATAAGAGGCAAGGTCGTATTGTCGACGCCTATCTTTTTACATTGTAGTTCCTATTTTTTTCTAAATGGAGTTTGATTATTTATAATTGGTTTTAAAAAGGCTTATATATCGTTCAAACTACGTTGTTAAAAAGGTTTATTCATGGTCATAATAAATTTATAAATTTAGATCAACTGTGGTATGCATGCAGCAGACATAACTCACATGCAGAGGAAATTTCCTAGCCTATGTAATCTTTGGTTAGTTTGCACTCTGGGCCTTAGCCGGAATAAAATATATGTTGATAGAGGCACAACAGAGTAGCAGCTTCAGTTAGTGTACGTGCTACGTAAGAGTTCTATTCTCCCTCAATTTACGAGAGTCACGTGACGTCACTTGAAGAGGGAAACTGGATTGGTACAAGTGCACGTAGAGGGCAAAAGCATCGGAAGCGTAATGACTTGCGCTTTCAACTCAAATCAACAAATTTGATCAAAAAAAAAGTTACCTCCCTAATCTTATTATTTTCTCTTTTTTTAATAGATTTTATAATTTAAAGTAAAAAGAATATTAAATATTCCTCAAATAATGACAACATTATTTTACATGATCACCTTCACCTCCCAATATTACTTTTTCCTAAATCAGTTTTTAGTGTTTGTGGTGGCTTACCTAAGAATTAGTTAGATTATTGCTAAGAGCAGATATGATTACATAATTAAGTAAATGATCCTTTATTAAGTAATTAACGATTACCGATTGCCTCCTGCAAATGCAATTTGACAACTGCAAAAAAAATCGTGATTGCGTGAGCTCATTTCTTAAAAGGTTGCACTACCAGTAAACCTGTTTACTTCTCTGTTGATTACGTGCATGTAAAGCTTCGTGTGAAATGTCTGAACACCTTCCCAGGAACTAGCAATTAGAAACTCGGCTGAGCATCGGGCTTGCACTATGCTTGAAAGAGGGTATAAAAGTCACGAGAGCGAACCGCCGGCGATATCAAATAAGCAACAACTCGTGACGTGATTCGAACCCGGAACCGCCAATCGTGATGCAAAATGTAAACAAACGACGCCGCAAGTTGAACTAATGTTTTCGCCTAATGGAAACATTGCTTTTGCACATTAAATGATTTGTTTTGCGCAGTATTGACTTGACGTCTTTACTACACCAATTTTATGTAAGCATAGCTAAAAAAAATATTCATGTTTTATTTATTCCATTAGGGAGAAGTGTGTACCTGGTTACGCCTATTTACGTCTGCTGTAGCCAGTGTCAAGTTTGTTCCTTTTAAAAAGAAACCGGTTGCAGTTCCTGTTTCTCCGTTCAAAATAGGAACCATTCATACAGTTTCTACAGAAACTGAAAGGAACCTGGGGGTTCCTAGTTCCAAAAGGAACCTGAAACTTTTCCGTTCCTTTTTTCGTTCCTATGATTAAAAAATATGGTAAATGTCCAATTTACCCTAACGAGCGACCAGAAAATACGGTATCGAGTGGGGTTCGTAGCGAAACTAACTTGCCTAACCAAAAACATAACATGAAGTGACTAATCAGGTGAGACTGACTTTCGACTGACCTGGACACACGGTTTACATGCTAGGCTACTAGTAACAGGTGCTGGGAACAATTCCGTTCATGTTTCCAAGGGAACGGTATTTACACCTAGAAACGTGCTTGAAACTACTGCAGCCATATGGATTGGACAAAATAATAGAAACATATCTGTTTGTACATATTACATAGCTGTTTCCATTATTTTGTCCAACCCCTGTTTGTATGGTTTCTTTGTTTGATGGGTGGCTGAAATGTTTCGGACTGGCGCACGTTCTTGTATACAGGATGAGCGCGACTAATCCTCCAAAAACCCGCTGTTTCCTTGCAGCATTTTTTTAACAAACGAATTATTCACGCGTCTGACTTAACGAATAAGTGTATCTTATCAAAAAATTTACAAAAAAAATTTACAAGTTGAACCCGCAAGCAGCCCCTTGGGGGGCCTATGGCGAGGGAATTGTTGTGTTGGTTAGTCCTGGGACTGGTTTGTTAGCAGCGTGTCGTCTCTGGACCCCGACTCTCGATCCCCCGACACCTGTGTTTTACTAGGCATAATACAGAGGTGGTTTGCCATTGCCTTCCTCCGCGCAGTACTACGAGCCAATTCAACGATCGGCTGCACTGGGAATCGAACCCAGATCCGCTGGTTGGCGAGCGAGC
>JAUJYS010003733.1:0-12736 GCA_033995665.1 Melogona broelemanni | reverse complement strand
GATCACGAGCATGAGCCCTAACACCAAAATATATCATAATAAGCATAATTAATTAATTATGATATATTTTGGTGTTAGGGCTCATGCTCGTGATCTAATTTTCTTTCTATTACTCATATATCTGATCAAAAATAAAAATGAAGGATGTGTGAAGGATGTATCATCAATACAAATAAAGGAGAGAGTTCAGTTAGAAAATATTTTAAGTCTTATAATCTTTATAAAATAAACTTTTAACTAATTACGAAAACTAGTTGAATAATGTGATGGTAAACCCATCAGATTTAGCTGCTTTTATTTTATTTTAGATTATAATTGGCTGCCTTTATTTTGAATTAAAATTCAACAGATTGCATAAATCAGTGAAATAAAGCCAGATATTAGGATTTTGTTGCTTTTACCTTATATTGGTTATATTGGTTATAGCTTATATTGGTTTAGATTTTATTATAAGCGATCTTGTGTTGGATTAATGCTGGAATTGACTTAAAGTATATATTGTCGGGTAGCTTTGCGAATAATTAAACTGGATAATTTTGGAACACGAATCAATGAACACTGAAGTTCGTAGTCAACCATACACAGTATTCCAAATTGGCAGTATCATACTTTTTGAAACGCCCTCGTCCCTCCGGATCATCCCATTAGTGTGAAGTGCATGTGCCCACCTGGTGAGCCTGTCCAGGGTCATTATTAAAACGTTTTGACGGAAATCAATATATGGGTGGGGTCTGCTACTGGGAGGGAGGTGGTCACTGTCCAGTCACTCGGTATGGCTATGTGGCGTTTTCAAATTGTATTTATTCGACCGGGCATGCTATTCAAAATGTCAATTGAGGTGAGGGGGTGGAGGAGGGTTGTTTGATAAATTGGGTTTCACCTATGAATTATGGCGAACGACCGGCAATTAATGTTAAGAGCATGAATTATGGGCTGCTTCCAACGATGGGTTTCCAAGGGGTTTGTCAATATTCATGTTTGCACCCTGCCTGCTGATGGGGGCGGGGGGCGGCATTAGTTCTTAATTGAAATATGATCTATTTAGAAATGGATCTATTTCTATTCAATACGGATATTTCATTACGAACGCCATTTTAACCTGTCAAATCTACCAACCTTTTTTTTAACTCAAAGTCTTCTAACTACCAGATGGGCTACCGGGTAATTTGTCTTAGTCTTGGTTTCAAATACAATTACATTGTGTTATTAGCAAGCAGCCCCGGATGGGCATATGGTGGTGGTGGTGGTGGTCAAATGACCAGTCAAGGACTTCAATGTCCTTTGTTCAGAGTTGGGTTCGTTCCTTTTCAAAAGGACCCGGTTCCAGTTCCCGTTGCTCCCATGAAAAAAAAGAACCAGTTCCTGTTCCAGTTCCTACATAAATTAAAAGGAACCTGGGCGTTCCTAGTTTATTTTCAAAAATAATTTTAAAAAAATGCCGAGTGGTGTAATGTTCACAAAAAATTGTGATTACGTTCATGATTACGCCAAATGGACATAGCCGATTTGCGGACCGAGATCAAAATATTTAGCAATTTCTGTTTGATGCTGTAAAATTATTAACTTTGGGCAATTGTGCTCGTAGAAAATTGAAGGTTAGGGCAAAACGAACCCTTTACACAGAAAAGGAACCACCGTTCCAGTTCCTCAAAAAAAGGGACCAGTTCCCTCTCCAGTTTCTCAAAAATTAAATGGTCGTTCCTAAGTTCCTCAAAAAAGAAACCAGTACTTAGGAACGAAATTTTTCCGTCCCGTTCCTACCCCAATAACTACCTATATTTTTGCCACTACTACTATATTTTCCCTGCTATTATGCTACTATGTTTACAATTCTTTTCTCCACCCGGGCGACTTGATAATGTGGCCTAGTCCAACGTGCTAACCACTACACCACACGGCGACTGGCAGGCCATTTCTTTAACTGTCAATCTTGACAATAGTTTCCAAAACGGTTGCCAGGCAATGTCCCCTTGCTGTTATGGAGCCGACCTTGACAATGTGTTGTTTTGTCTGTTTTTTTCCTGGTTGTCTGGTCGTGATGGTCAGGCTACAAAAGGAAGGATGGTCACTCAGCTCCGTGCCGCTCTGTGAAGGTTGCATGTGGCACAGTGCAGGGGAAGTATTTTTGGAGTGGGCCACCCCCTCGCCCTTAGTTTCCTATGGTTTCCGTAGACGCACTGTCATGATTCGTGCTGCTTGTCTTTACTTGGAAATTTTTCATTGTCAGTTGTGACGTACGTATGAAGGTTTCTTTGTGTGCATTGACAAAACTTTTTTTTAACCGAATGCTGTTGATTTTTCTTTTATTCAGTCGCTAACGATTTTTGCGTCATTTAAAAATTGAACAATAAACACCCTTCAAAACTATTGATAAACGTTCAATTAAATGGTCAGGTTGCCAATTTTCACGAACTCGCTGTTGTCTGGTCCTGAATTTCTTTATTTTAAATACTACAGTAACATTAAACGATAGTGGTTCAAAACACAAGCATCAGACGTAGAATTCATTAAAATTACTTTAACATTAAGCAAACACGAAAACGTCTCAGAAGAAAATTAGCTGATATTTGGTTAAACTACTAATTTTTCTTCATTTACGGAGTCTAGCCAGCTCGTCGTCGTTTTTGCTTGGTACCGACGCGAACCCTTTTCAAATTTCTTCACTTATTTTCACAGCAATATTTTGTTCAAAAATAAATTCTGTTACCAACAGAAATGTACAGATAAAAAACTCAAAAGTGGCATAATTTAGGTTGTCTTTTAATTTGATACATTATATTAGACGATAAAAATGAAGAAAAATTTGTGTTATATTATCGAAATAACTCGTAGTTTTTTTTTACAGAATAATAAATGCCAAACGATGTCTAATTAAAGGATGACAAAATATTAATAAAGACACCTAAAATTAGGACGACTTTGTAATCTAATCTTGAAAAATTGGTTTAACAAACTTCCATCAAAATTTTCCAGAATATTAATAAGATTTTATATTCATACTTTTCAACATTATTAATATTAATTTTTTCAAGACACAAAAAACTACTTGTAAAATGTTAGAATGTTGTGCACATAGTAAAAAAAACGACCGTTCCAGTTCCTGAAAAAAAGAACGAAAACTTTCCCAAGCCGAAGCCATCGTCAAGCATTCATTTCCTAGGAACCTAGGCGTTTCGACAATTTCTCAGAAAAAGAACCCGTTCCAGAACACATGCGCAACTAGCGACCAAAAATGATACTCTCCCCACCCACGTTGCGTCCATAGCAGGTAAGGGTCAAGTTGTTCAGCCAAGCTTTCCTTTTGGCTTTCCCCGCACATCCAACCCAGTGCAGAGTTGATGAACAAAACAAAAACGCTTATCTAACGTTAGCAGGCGCATTCAAGCAGACAAAAAATCATTGACCTTCCCTCACAGAGCGTTCTTCTGGCCGACGAAAAGTTCGCCCCGTACATTTAATAATGGCGGGGGAGTGAATGGTAGGGAGTGGAGGGAAGGGGGAGGATACGGCTCGGGATTTTGACCAGCGGTCACGCAAACCACTCGAGCCACGCAAACCATCGTGAAGCACGCCTGCTTCAAAAGTTGCACGTATAGCCTTGTCGGACATAGGTAGACGGACCAAATAGTGCAGGTGCTATTGAAATAATACTTTCTTTAAAACGAAAATTGTAAATGCGAAGTAAAAAGCGCGCACAATGCGAATGTTTTTATTTTATTTTATTTATTATTATTTATTTTTGGATTTTTGTCATAAAATTTAGATTTAAATTAATTACTTTAAATAATAATAAAAAAATTCTGAAATTTACTCTGAATGATACTTTTAGGCGATTTTTTCGGACTTTTCTTAATTTTTCATTTTTTTGGAGGGGGGAAAATCCCTCTTACTGTAGAGAATATCACTGCAGGAGATTCTGCGCCCTTCGTGTTTCTGTGACAATATGTGAAGGGCACATTTTCACTAGTACCTCAGGATCGAATAAACGAGAGCGAGATGTGTGATATATATATAGCTGTGATCGAACCCGGGATCACCCGCTCAGCAGTCTGCTGCCATGCCCACCGAGCTAGACCGGTACCACAGAGAGGTAGAATCGGCTAGACGGATTGTACAATAATCCCTCTTTGGACATCGGTAGACATTTATCCTGACTAAAAAGTGCAGGTAATACTGAAATAACATTAACTTTTTTTAAAAAATTGTGAACACGAATTAAAAAAAAATTTCCAAAGTTTTGACGCTGCTGTCGGGAAAAAAAAAAAAAAAACTGCCACAGTTAAGGCCTAAGTGATTAAATGATAAAACGATAGACGAATTAGGACGTCTTATGTTCAAAACGAAAAGCAAATAAGTTCCGGTGCAGTCCCGAATGTTTTAGTTTTATTTTATCAATTTATTTTTTGGAATTGTCCACACAAATTAAAATGAATTTCATTGCAATTTCAGTGCAGTCACGGAGGAAAAAGCGCCAACAATGCGAATGTTTTTATTTTATTTATTTTAGAATTTGGAAAGATTAAAATAAAATGATTCATTTTTTTTCCGAAACTTCTTCTGCCTTGTCATATTTTTGGATAATTTTCTCCCGGACTTTCAAAATAACCAAAATGCATTTCAACAGCTTTCAATTATTATTCCTGACTTTCCAGGTGACACCAGACACTTTCCTTCATCAAAACGCGCCGACATCAGGTACAAAAATATAAACATTTCCAGATGCTACCGACAGTCATAGAATAGATTCTTGTGTCGTGCCGAAATTGCGTTTCTACAAAATGAAGAAACAGATTTCGCGTTTGATTCGACAGATTCCCAACCTGAAAAGAACCTGAAAAATATGTTTTTCCCCTCACATGTGACAGATATAATTCAAACAGGTGTTTCGCCCATTCTAAACGGCTGCTCACCATTATGAACAGCTGTTTGTGTTTTTGTGTCACGATGTGATTCGACGACCCTAAATGTAAATTTCAATCATCCTCAAAACCTACCACCCTGTCATATTTCGCAATAAACCTTCCACTCCTAAACTGAGTACCATTGAGATATCCTTAATATTACCAGGACTAATTATATTAAAAGCGAATACAGGGATAAGTACTCGACAAAATACATTTGGCTGGAAATGTATGACATGGAAGCTGCTCTGAATTGCTTTATACGATTCATGGGCAACATTTAACGTTTTCATCCACTCTGTTCTTATACCATGCATGTAGTGCAGCGGTAAACCAACTGGAGTGCGTAGAGCAAATTGAGTCTCAGCTGAAGTGGATCTTTAACGTGTTTTCGTTCCGTTCCTACTCAAAACTGCTCTCGGGGCACTTAATGGGGATTTGAACCAGCGATCACAAGCATAGTATAGGAACACGCTAAACACCAGTGTTGGGATTTAGAAACTGGTTCCTTTTTGGGGGGAACGTAAGAACGCCTAGGTTCCTTTTATTTCTGTAGGAACTGGAACGGGGAAGTGATTCCTTTTGCGAGTACTATTTACGAGTCCTACTATTTATGTGTCGACAGCGGAACAATTTTACAGCATCAAACAAATGTTGTTAAAGATTTTAATCTATATCCGCAAGTCGGCATAGGTTCTTTAGATAATTTTCCGCAAATGTCCATTTGGCATTATCGCAAACGTAATCTAACAAAAAAAAAATTGGCATCTTTAAACAAATATTTTTGAATCGAATGAACGGAAAAGGAACGGAAAAATTCCATGTACTTTTTTTAATGGAACTAGGAACGCCCAGGTTTTTTTTAGTAGAAACGGGAACTGGAACAGGTTTCTTTTCAAAAGGGGCGAACCCAACACTACTAACCACCACGCCATAGGTTTGCGAACCACCGTTACAAAGTATTTTCGAGCGCAGCAAGTATACCAAACAGCGTCGATCAATAAAAACACACAGTACGATCAACATAAACATGTGGGCAACGCGCAGAACCGAAACACATTTCCACTCTACCATTTATGATGAAAAATGATCTCTGGTAAGAGGGGGTGGTGATGGGGTGCGTTTGCTTTTCGGAGGGTATATTGAAGGAGCTGGATCTAGTATAGGACCGAATTAGTTCGTCGCACGTGCACAATCCGGCCACCTGTCCGCCCAGATTCGCCTTGGCTTGGCCAAATCCAAATTAAACAGTTCGGTAAACATAATTTGTGCTGTGCCCAGCATTTTTACGACGCAGAGGAAAACGTGTAGATTAGAGTTGTTTTATTGGTCGGACTGTACCAATAGAGGCACCGGATGTTTATGCGACTGAAAATCAGATTCGGTCACCAGATATTATTAAAACTATCCCACTTTTAAAATTTGATAC
This sequence comes from Melogona broelemanni, assembly GCA_033995665.1. Lineage (NCBI taxonomy): Eukaryota > Metazoa > Arthropoda > Diplopoda > Chordeumatida > Chordeumatidae > Melogona > Melogona broelemanni. Next base: position 6,406 of record JAUJYS010003733.1, on the reverse strand, counting down.
TACACCGTGAGGCAAAAAAAAAAAATCCTAACCTTTTTATTATTTTAATAACTGTAAAAGATCATTCCGATAAGTAGGTCCATTCTGCGCTACGTTCCTGTACAGCGTCCATCGTACAAAAATATATAGTCAAACTCGCTACAACAGTAAAATCAAGGGTAGAGTGCCCAGAAAGTGTTACTGAGAAATTTCGCATAGCAGGCTCTTAATGAGGACATTTTATTGTTAAGTGACAGGCCACCGACTACACTTGGCATTGGTAATTGGAAAACATAAGTAGCTCGGCGGCTTATAGTATATTCAGGTTTTGCAACATAAATGGCGACCAAAATGACCAAACAAAAATGGCAACAATAATGACCAAAAATAGCGCTGTTGCAATCCAACATTTTGAAGGTTTCATACTGAAAATCCATTTCCCTGACTATCCTTGACCGAAATGGAGATTTCCCCTGATTTTCCCTGACCAAAATCAATATTTTCCTTGAGTTTTTTTTTTTCCCAGATTACATTGCAGATGTCATATATTTTTCCTAAGCAAAAATGGAGTTTCTATAAATACTATCTTTACAATAAAATATATATATATCGAATAAAATGCACAGTGCGCAATATTTTTGTAAATTGCAAGTAACGTAAATAAAAAAAGAGTGCTAATAGCACGAATAAAAAAATGAAAAATGCAATACCTATCGGTAAGGAAACGGCGTGCACAGCACCTGATTTAAAAAAAAATAATGAAATTGTAAACTAATTTTGAAAAAGCATATAGGTCTACAATGAAATTCACAAAAATAAAAAAATTCAATTTCGTTCAGAATTTTCCCTGATTTTTCCCCTGACTATGTCCCTGACTTTTCCAAATTTTGATCGATTTTCTCTGACCAAATCCATTTTCCTGACTTTCCCTAATATAACTTTCCAGTTTCCCCTGTTTAGTTTTGGTTTAAGTTTTTTTTCGCACGCAAATCGTTTTATTGGCAGAGCTAATAAAACGGTGTCGTCAACCCAAACACAAAAAGACGACACAAGGAAGTGTGGATTAAATAGAAAATCTGGTTGAACCCCGCGAACGCGCAATTCGCGGTGCGGGTCCGGTTGTAAAGTGAATCCATTCCCGTTTCCCGTACGCAATATCGAGGACAAGAATTAAAACATCCGAACTAAGCATTTCCTAGAGACAGCCCGTTTCCAAAGAGATTAGAAGAGCTAGAGTGCATAGGTCCTAAACCGATTTGAATGGATATTTTGACGTATCCAAGCAGAGTTACAATGTTCATCTTCAGCACCCGATTTTTTTTTAATGTAACACCAATAGTAAGGTAAGGAAAGAGGGTGAGCAGCGCGAACCTTTTTCAAAATTGTTAAACTAATTTTGAAAAAACACATGTCCACAAAGAAATTCACAAATTCAGAAATAAAAAATCAATTCCATTCAGAATTTTCCCACATTTTTTCCCTGACTTTTCCAAATTTTGGACAATTTTCCCTGACTTTCCCATAACAAAATTCATATCCCTTACTTTCCTGGTTAGTATGAACCTGTTGTAGAATCGATTTCGTAACACGGTAAACACATTTCGAAATTGAAATTTCAAAAATTCGAATTCGAATTTTATTGCCTTTCACTTTCAAAATATTTGCACATGATCACGTTACCGCCTTACAAGAGACCCTGCCCTCTCTGCTGGTGAACATCAAAAATACTAATTTTCAAGAAACACTTTGCAAAAAAAAATCATTATTAAACCGTAGCTGGCGATTCGTGACTAAACAATATAAACCAGCCCATGAAAAAAAAGCACGCCACATGGGGCTATAATCACAACGTCGGCATGCAAAGAGAGGGCCGGGGAGTGCCTGTATGGCAAAGGGTCAATGACCAAGCTCATAGCACACGATTTTAATCCGAAAGTAGATTCCAACCGTGGTTGCACATTCCTGCCTGGTACGAATAAAATTAGAAAATTATGACGTCACACACGTCAAACAAAATGGCGACGAAATTTTAAATATAGTTGAATAATTAAATTTTTGATTGAAATTGTATCTTTTTCGAGAGAGATACATCGACCACTCCAATCTGCGACGCGGTCACACTGTTATTAATTTGTAAAACGTAAGTTTCCATATTCTTAACAACCAATGTATATCATTATAACCATCTAACATTATAATAAAATACGACTATAATAAAATACAACAATATATTAAAGGATATGAACCAAATTATTGGTTTTTATGTTGCCGTCTCTATCCTTCATGGTCAGAATTCACAATAATTTAATTATTGAACTTATACACAATTTGAAATTTTGCCCTGGTCACAGGTTCGATTCCCGTCGCGGGCTCTCGTTTATTCGATCCTGGGATACCGGTAAAAATGTACCCCTTAGAGATTGCCACAACAACACGAGGGGTGAAGAATCTCATGCAGTGCACAATACGTGGTTGTCAAAAAAAATAAGCACAAACTGGATTCGAACCCACAACATTTGAACAGTGGTCGCCCTTCTCGAAAAGCGAGCTTTGAAATAGAAACGTTGGTAGGCCACCCTTAATTAACAACACTAGTTTAACAAACTCTAGTTGGGCCGGCGATTCCGAATTCAGATGCTCAGCCGCGGTTGATCGACCGATAAAGACTGCAATTACAGGGTAAGTATTCAGCGTCGTTCACGAGACACCTACGGGAATTTCGTTTATTTCGCTCCGACGGTGAAGCCAGATCCGTATTACAATAACATTGTTTGGTGTCGTAATCATGACGTAACCGATTGCCGTCAAAGGAGACAATGAGGTTGACCTTGATTTGGATCACCGGAACAGAGGGAAAAATACCAGCCCGGAAATCATGATGTCAGGTTAGGGACATGGCTAAATCGGGAAGCTAGTTTGAATACCGTCAATTTTTGTTATTACCGAAACGAAAATCTGGAACAGATGAAATAATCAACACGCTTTGGTTATGCTTCCTGTAATTCTTTTGGAAATTGGTGAGCAGGGAATGATTTTCCAAACCGAGATTATTCGCGCCTCGCATTATCGCCTCGCCACCGCACATGCGACCGCAAAAGACAATATGAGGGTGGGGAGAGATGACACAATTTGAAACAACAACAAAAATACAATCGTTCTCCATCCTTTTCAGTTTACCGTCCACGTACTGTGGCTGGACAAATTAATGGAAACAGATCTGTTTGTGCACCAAGAGATCTGTTTCCATTATTTTGTTCAATCCCTGTACTTTAATGTAGGCTGCTGAGCAGGTGGGTCAAAACGGTTTAGAAGCTATTCATCTTTTTATCCCCCTTCTCCTCTCAGTCATCAGATGGCGTGCTCGGATGTAATAATCATGGTCATTACCAGGGCATCCGCACTCGTTGTTACGCACACTTCATTGACTAGAGGTATTTTTTTTTTTTTTATCTGGTGGTGAAATCGCTTGAACTGCCAACGAACCGGGCACACTGAACGCACACCAGGGGGCGCAACATGAATTAGGACGATCCCAACGGAAGAAATAAAAGCTGCATTTACAATTGATTCATAAGTTTACGAACCATTCGCAAGCACTGTTGGGTGGGAACGGAACGGAGAAGTTCTATCCCTAGGAACAGGTTCCTCTTTTGAGTAACTTGGAACGGTGGTTCCTTCTTGGTGTACAGGGTTCATTATGCCATAACTCTCCATTTGTACGAGTACAATTTTCTAAAGTGTGGCGACAGCGGAATGATTTTACATCATCAAAAAGAAATTACTAAAAAAATTAACTGTGTCCGCAAATCGGCAACACCAACCACTACACAAAACGGAATCTGTTTTTATGCTTTCGTCATGCCTTTGGAACCCACCATAAAACATAAATGAAACTCGGTTTCGATACATAATTGAAGAAATGCACGTCGACACGGGTGACCTGCAACTCTTTTGACCTTGACTGTAGGGTCACCATCTTATTATTCCAAGTTCCATAGTTCTATTTTCCAGGAAGAGAAATGACAAGTCATAGTGCGTAAATGGGCCGCGAAGGACAGCTTTATCAGACGGTCAGACAGGGCACTAAAATAGTTCGACAAAAATAGAGCTGGCGACAAATGTCGTGGTTTCGATGCCAGACATTTATTTTTAATCCCCAGAGGGCGCCTAGATATTTTGATGTTTTCGGAAAGTAAGGCAGGTCCAATGTGACATGCCCATATATCGCGCCTTCAGTATTTATTTTTATTTTTTAAATACGTACATTGCAATTCCAGCCATAATAAAAAAAGGTTCTAGAAAAAACGTAATTCTACGTGAAAATTAGTATCAGCAGTTATTACAGGTAGTGTTGGGTAAGAACGGCAAAGGAACGTATCATTTCAAGGAATTCGTTCCTTTTATGAGGAACGTTCCTGTTTCTACAACGGAACGTTGGAACGTCCTCGTTTCTTTTTTTATGAACATCCAAGATTCAAATGAAAATGGCGACACGCTCGATGCACTGCGAATGATTATTTGTATCGATGACTAAAAAGGCTTTAAAATTTTGTAATTCGCAGGGAATTTGTCGAGGAATATGGTGGTAGTTATTTGTCATTGAATTAGTTCGAAATTTGCGTAAAAAAATTAAATGGCTTCCGCACCGAACTCAATTTTGTTAGTTTATTTTTAAATCGAAGGAACTTTTCTTTTATGGGGAAACAAGGAACGTCTTTAGTCCTTTCTTTATGGAGGAACGAGGAACGGGAACGAGTTCCTATTCTAAAGGAACGTACCCAACATTGATTACAGACATACATTTAGGTTAAAGGAAAGGAAATTGCAAAACTATATGGTTTGCTGGCCAGAACAATCAGCGAGTACATGATAATTATTGTTAAATAGGGGAAAGTGGTCGCTATTTACGTGGATTTCGACATTCATTTTAATTTCCTAGTCAGTGGGTTTCGCTGCTACAAAGGCTACGAGCTACCGTCCTGAAATTAATTAACATAATTGACTATGCTTTGCGTCAGGAAAAAAAAGTTTTCGAGGTTACGCATGTCAGCAGGACACCAATATTGTTTCCCCTGTTAATACCAGCATGAAAATCTCAATGAAAACCAATAATTACCAGCCACCAATTGTTACGAATCGGATTTAACATTTTTGTCAACAAAAATTAATTAATTTCAACTTTGTGCGTACCGTCAAAACCTTGTCATTGCCCGACACCACTTTCCATTCGCTAGCAATTAACCGTGGCAGAGCATAACCCGCGTTCTAACTATCGCCAAATAAAAATTAAACCGTTTCATTAGCCGCCACCAACAATGAGGTCCGCATAAACTAAAATGATCACGGCCCCAACCACGTTCAGCAAATGAGCCTAGGGGGTTCGTCGCATCTTACCCTGTTATTGAAAATAAATAAAAAAAAGCGACCAAGGTCCGCACAAACATAAGTAAATCCGCGCGGATTTAGTTCGTCATCGAATTTTCCCTCAATCCGTCGCCCTATCGCCGCATCAATTTCATTGCGTCTGATATTCAGAATTTGCTGGCCTGAAGGCCGCGAGTAAAGGAACGGAAATACGGTACACCGGCAACATACAACCGACAGTCTCAACTTGAGTTTCCGGGATGGGAATGTAATTGAATGCAAGGTGTCAGCTAGTATTTCTAAAAAAACAACTTTCCGGATAATTTGGTGCACTGGGATAGAATACGATTTGGACACTTCACCGGATACTATCCCAAGGACGGATGTACTGTTTTGCACACTAGATGGCGAGTCCTAAAGGTGGATCCAGACTAGTATCAAATCACTGTAGCATTATGGCAATATTATGCCCCCCTCCCAGGGGGCGACCTGATCATTTGGAATTTGGCCTAGTCTTGGCTTCTTCTGACCTAGGTAGGGATTTTTAATGTGTTGCTGACAACGTACAGGCACGGCTCACACGGGTTTACTTTCATTGCGAAGGAAGGTAGGAATTTTTCTCATCCGAAAAATTCGGGAGGTATCAGCCGCAAAAATGATACACGCATTTGATACAAACCTCTGATCGAGATCGCGATTATGATACGCGGTTTTGATACTAGTGTAGACCAACCTATTAATGGTATTGCTATTGATACCAACCAATCTATGAAAACACTGCTAAAATAGCATAAGTGGTATTATCTGGCTTGCACCTGAAATGACAGAGGCATAACAAAATAGCGTAGATTCCGAAAAGCAATTGACTATTCATGAAGTCAAACAAAATAAAAGGCTAACGAATCAATCATAGTGCAGTCATGTATGGTATAATAATAATGAACAAATAGTCTGCCGATAAACATGTAAATTATCGAATCCTCGACTCAGTGGCTTCGCGATTCGCATTCAATTTGTATTACGAATCGCAGCGCCACTGTCACTGTGGAGAGTATGTGAACTA
>JAUJYS010003732.1:0-12736 GCA_033995665.1 Melogona broelemanni | reverse complement strand
AAACGAAAGCCTGCGCCGGGAATCGAACCCGGGACCGTTGGCTTCGTAGCATGTCCCCATACCCACTGAGCCATCGGGTCGCACCGCTCCTCATTACCTTTACCGCTCTTTATAGCCGCGGCTTCGGCAGTGGCTAAGGGGCGGTTAACTCCCCCTGGACGCCTGTCCGGATCCAGGGATGAAGGCGGCGGGACAAGTTGTCCTGTTTGCCTACTCCTACCCAACCTACCTACATGTAACTTATGATTTTTCGCAAATTACAGGGTTGTAAAGAATCCGTGTTTGAATTGGTGCCTGATTCGTTTAGAGTTGTTTTGGATTTAACCAATTCCTAAATTTTATTTGTATTTTTTTTAATTTCTCATTAACAGGCGGTGACTGCATTTCTCTCGCTGTGCAGCTTGAAAGTTAATTTTGATTTGCTTATTAAAACTATTCGCGACAGCTGTAAGCAATCCAAAAGTTCAGTTGCATAATCTGTTGATTAAAATAGGTTGTTCGGTAACTTGTTGGTGTAAGTAATGCAAAATAATTAATTTCTAAATTAATGAAATATGATGTTGAATATTCTCTAGCTGTATGTACAATACAAAATATGCATGGTTATCTTTTGTGGTGTACCATACCTATTTTGTCCTTTTGTGAAAAAAAGTACTAAAATAAAAATGTGTGTCATAGGTAAACGTTTACAGACGATGGAGCAATATATAGTTTAGCACCGACAAATGCTCTGTGATTTAAAACTGAAATAAAAAATATGATTTTTTTTATTTTTAAAGGTTTTCAAAGATCTGGTTTCAACAAATGCATTGAGGTTTTCAAGAATTATGCTTGCATTTTTACACATTGCATTGGTATTAGAAAAATCATAGACAACAAATGACCACAAGCAGGGCCTTAACATCACTCGGTGCGCTCCGAGAAGACACATTTGATGTTAAGGCCCTGCTTGTGGTCATTTGTTGTCTATAATTTTTCTATCGTAGCTGACACGACGATTTAAGCAATTATATTTTTCGCAATCGATGTTAAGGCCTATGCTTGTGGTCGGTTGTGTATTTGTATAATTGAACAAATATATATTTATATTTTCGATTGTTGAGGGACATGCCTGCAATCGTTTATATATTTGTGTATTTCCTTCGATTTTGCATTGGTATTGTATACAGTATTTGTAACACTTCTAACAGCTTTGTATGGTGCCTTAAACACCAACAACCATTATATTTCTAACAACAAAATCTGGGGGTTTCACTAATTACAATTCGAGTTACCATATATTATTACCAGGGTACTATTGCTAGTCGTAACTAAGTCGGTTGTGACACAGACTTGAGATGCGAATGTCCACGTCAAGGGCTTTTAATCCATTTCGGCAATGAGATAAATATGGCACCATCGATTTACTTATAACCTTCTACTAAACACCTTCGAATTACGATACGCCTAATTTTTAGATTCCCTTAGACGTGCACAATGCCTCTTTTTTCATCGGTCCCGAGTGACGGTGCTCGCTTATTTATTTTTTTTCCCAGGTACAGGTGGAGTTGTAACTTTCGTAAAGTGTTGTTAAATCATGAGAGGCCCTTAAAACGATCAATGCACACTGTATCGTTAAAATGTTGCTAAAACCCGATTCGTTCTAAAATTTACTCACATGCTATTTTTGAAATTGAACCAATATTAAAATTGATTAAACCTGTACCAGTATGTTTTATAAACGATCCTTCATAAAGATTTCTCGAATGCACCCTGTACTACGCACATGTACTTTATATGTGTGTTACGACTATTTACTCGTAAATGTAAATCCCTTTGCCATCTATTAAACTCGTATTATAATCTTGAATTCTTCTAACGTTAGTTGAAAGAGAACTTCATTTAGATACCGGGTGGCCCGAAAAAACGGGCGCAATTTAGTACATCAATTGAAATAGTATAGTACTAAACAAATTCATCTTTCCAGGGTTTGTGCAAAGCGGCCTCATTTTTTTTAGGAATGCAAGCGCGGGAGCTCATGCGCCACTAAGCGATTATTACGTCTATTGAAGGTTATTGCAGCAAGCCTAAACTGTTTGTAAATAAAGTTGTTTCGTTCGTCACCCTGTTTGCTGCTAAATTGGAGAGCAGCGGTGCCTTACACGATGCAAAGTCGGGGAGATTTTCATAGCGATCGCTATATCCAGTATTTACAGTATCACGAAAGCTCTCAAAACTATAAAAAATATAGCTGTATTTTATTGTTGTTACCACACGGCTCCTAATTCCTCTTGTTGCTCTCTAAACTACAATTTATTGATCATACTTGCAGTCACAGCACGATTTTCCGTGAAAAGCAAAATTTTGAGACTTGTGCGGTTCTCGTGCCAAACAATAATGTATCCTGATTGTTAAATATCGCTTAATTCCACGAAATAAAATAAAATCATTAAATAAAATAAATTAAATTAAATAAAGCTATATAAAAAGTAAAAAATACAAATGTAAAATAAAAAAGAAAAATAATCAACTAAAAAGGCAAGGTCATTTTATGATACTTTGTTTTGCATAATTTATCTCTAACTCTGATGAATTTTTCGTCGATTGTGCTGCCTCAAGATCAAATGCTCAGATAACACTGAAGCCACTATGAGCTGGTATAAAAATATCCATGTAATTGCCGCCGTAATGCATTGTATCACCTCATACGCGTAGGAAATTTGCATCACCTTTTTTGGGCGACAAATTTAAAAATAAGGAATTGAGTAACATCCAAGTTAATTTTCAGGAGACTAGGTTAACGGTATGATAAGGGTATAATAATAGATATGATAAAATATATTCATTTGCCCGTGTTTTCGCGCTACCCGGTAGTGTATTTTTTGTGCGAACAGAAAGGGTGGCGCCTTGGATACCACTGTGACACAAACATGGCCTTGAAATCAGCTTGGAAATTTGAAAGCTGCTTTTCCTGTCCTTGAATGATCACATTGTTCTCCAAAGAAGGGCATAATTTTGAAAACAATATTTCGCACAATTGTCTGAAACGTCTTCATGTTTACGTTTGAGAAGATAGTCCACCAATTAAATAGCTGTCATTATAATGGATTCTATGGAAACCAACCAGGTTAACAGCTACAGACTATCTTAAACGACGTTTGCACGTAATGGTAGCAGGTAGTGTAGATGCACATCTACAAATTCAAACCAAATCTACTAATTACTAACTTCGACTAATATTCCTAACAAACGACTGCATCACTAATTGATAAGAAATAACATAATTTGAGAGCAGCCTCGCGAAAAAAGGAAAAAAGCTAGTTCAACATGCATCATGCCAAGCCATCAACAAGACCAAATCAATCAACAAGACCAAATCAGGTCGGAAATAACCATAAACCGAAAGCCACTCCACACGGGTATGTAATGCACATTGGAGAAGAAACTGCCTGGAACGAACCCAACAACTCCCAAGAAACCATTTCGGAATATCCCAGAAACCATCACGATAACACTGACAATACCAATCACCAGAATTCCTGGAACCATCACGACAACAAAATAAATCCAAAAAATCCAAGGAACCATTATGACCACTCCAACGAAACCATTCCGGAAACCATAATCAAGCCAGCCAAGATTTCCATGCTGGAAGCCTTGTCAGTCGACGACTTAAAGGAGCCAGCATCTTCTACTGAAGAAAGGTCAATATCTCCAGCAATTCGTCCCCTGGCTCTTTTGCTATTGCCATTCGGATTCAATTTCCTGAGCAAGAGGCGGCCAACGGGTCTAGCATACTTCTATCTGGTTATTCTGCGTCTCGTTCTCTGCGGCGTCCTCTTCTCCACTGCATCAACGATATTCGACTGCTACTTTGGACAAGTTAGATTTACTATCATAATTTGCTCCCCAGAGGATCACCAGATGAAAACGCTTGATCTCGTCTTTGCCACTGCCTGTTTCATAGCCCTGCTCTGTCACGATGGCTCGTTGTATCGTCTCATCAATGTCACAACCAAAAACGTGGTGATCAAAGATTCCCCTTGCCCAATAGTTACAAAATGCCTTACTGGTTTGAGCTACTTTCTGGTGATCAATTTCCTGATTCTGAGTGCCGCTGCCACTGGCTCTATTCACTCGCGACAGATTTACAAGCTCTTTGATCGTATCAGGGTAAAAGCTTTCGTAGACACTCTGGTCGGCTTCTACCTTCGCCTGTTCATTTCTATGGTTGTATCATTGATGGCTGCAGTTGTCTTGTCTGCATCAATGGGGCTGTGCAGCTTGAAAAAAGCACTAGAAGTTACCAAATTCGACTGCTTGACCACTGCTGACAGCCACTGTTGCAAGGTGTTACGATTGGTTCATCACATTGAGGCCTGCTTCTCTGGTCTAGTGCCGATCCTTCTTATTGTCATGTTTGGAAACGCCGTGGTCTTTATCGATTTGGTACAAGTCACGCTCACCAGACAAATCTTGAGCACTGATTTTAATTTCAAAAGTACGCATGTGCTATGGGCATTGTGGCACTTGTCACTCTTCGCCTTGCTAATACTGCCGCCTCTGATCGTGAATACCCAGGTAGGCTCAATAAACTATGGCAAAATATCAATTTTTAATCATTTGCGCCTTTTTCATGTTGTACGTACAAGCTATCAAATTTTACGATGTTTTGCATTTAAATACAAATGATACACTAATTTGTTAAATTTAAAATTCCTTTTTTTTTAGATTTTTAATTCAAGTTACACAATTTTTTTTATGTTTTCAACAATACATCATTCTACTTTTTTGCATGTGACAACAAATAACAAAATTATTAGGTATCTGTAATTTCATTAAAATTACAATAAATATTAGTTTCAAATTGGTCAACAGAAAATACGAGTAAAATATCAGTTTTAGGATAGCAATGAACTAAGTGTACACTTAAATAAAAGTGCATTTCTATCAGTATTGTTTTATAAATAATGTAAGCCGTTTTAGCACTACAGCAAGTAGCTTTGGATTAATCTGAGAAGGAAACAATTATGCTTGATACAAATGTTTACATAAGGCTTCGTTTCATATTTAGTTGAAATCGGTTTTCACCGTTTCGCCATCACTGGTGAACTCCCCTGCCTTGCAGTTAGTAGATGGTTGCAATAAGGTAAGCCTTATTTATTTTTTTGTTTTCGCTGTAATGATTGATTGTATTGTGAAAGTAAAAAGTTATTTGTAGTTATAAAACTTGTCAAAATTGACAATGTTGTTGCTCAAATGTTCTCGTTAATCGTAAATTTGAAATGCCCCTCACCAAATGTCTCTTCGTTGGCGAGGTGAGGGGCCAAATCGCATTGTTTATTTTGTAAAACAATTTGATAATAAAAAAATAAAAATACCTGCGAATTATTACAAATGTTTCCAGGACTCAACACTCACGAATTCGAACATATTGAAGAAAACAATATTCCGCCATCAAGCACGATTGCCTTTTTTGACAGCAGGTGGCATCCCAATCACCACATGGTTTTTTGTCAGCGTGAGTATCCAAGGCAATGTATTATAAAGCAAATAAATGACCGAATGTGTATAGGGGGAGGTAGGTGTTGCAATTTAGGATTGAGTAGCTGCAAAGGGTTCTGGGTCTACGAATGATCGAAATACCCAGAACAATTTTAAGTATTTTTTTAAGCAAATTTTAAAATAAAAATACATTTTGTGCCGTTCGTGTGGCCAAAGTACGGATATTATGAGGCTAATGTCGATAAAATGCATTTGATATTTTAAAATCTGAAAATATCTAAAATTTTAATATTGAGACAATTTTTTGTTTCACATTTTCAAAATTGAAACAAATTTGTGTTAATATTTTAAACGAGAAAATCTTCTCAGTCTTAGATTTTGTTTAAGAAGAACCGCGAAGAAGATTTTAAGTTGAAGTCGCATCACAGAAAAAGTACATTTTATGGACTTTTCTAAGTGAACAATCAAAGAATTTGATGAAATATGCCATCTGATATATGTATAGCAGATGTCATCAAATTATTTAAGCATCCCCAACCTCAGACTGAATCAGCCTTCCGATAGGTGCCATATGGTGAAGAGGTTACTGGGTAAAACTAACATCGTTCAACCTTTGACTAACATTGAACTTCATTGTTTTAAATATTACCTTTTTTATTTAACATTGCATAAAGGCTGTTATAAGCCTGGTTCTTTTTTACGCCGTGAGAATTCGAATGGACAACCTGCAAGAGGCACTACAGGCTGTCATGGCTATATCAAGCTCAGGGTATTTGGTTATTTTTGTTTTCATTTGGCATTATAGCCCAATCTTGATTCTTGATGGCCACATTATTTGTCAATTAGGCTTCAATAGTGGTTCAGGCATTCATTTTTTACTTTGATATCTGTCTGACCGAAAAGTAAAACTTTTTTAATTTTTCTTCGCACAATTTTATTTTCAACGGATTTAAATTTGAATGAAATTCTGACACAGAAAATAATTTTGAAAGAGTTGTCACCCACGAAAAAATTGTGTTTCACTTGACTCGTCAGACGTTCTCATAGTAAATCTTGTTACAAACATTCAGAAATTAAAATATTTAATTTTTTGTTGGCACTATTTAATGAAGCTTTTCTTAAGGGTGAATGACTGATATTTGATATATTACTTAGGGCTCGTATTTTAAAAACTGCATAACTTCATTATTATTAGCAAACATGTCAAAATATTTAGTTACAATAATTTTCAGGTGGTTTAATTTGACCCACTGGTATAAGGGCAGCAAAATAACCTAGTTTTTTCTTAATTATCTTTTGCACACAGGAAATCATCTGGCGGAAGCTATAGTTTAAGGTGGGTTGGCGTCACACGAGAAAGACTGATAAAAGTTGCAATATTCTTTCGATATAACAAATTCGATTTCGATAATTTCGATTAGACCAATTTCTGATTCTATTTTTTTTTCAGGGGTTGAATCTCGTCGGAGTTTTTGTTTTATGCACAATATAATCCATACACTGGATATTAATTAAACGTGGCAAAATGTGCATCTGTAATTTATTGTTTACCACACTGCAAAAACAGAGTTAATATTAAGGTTATTTTATTGTAAGCACTACAAAAAATTTAATTCAAACATATGCAACCAAAACAATAAATTTTCTAATATAAATTAAATCTTTCTCACATGTTTTGTCCACATACTAATTATTGGTTATGTACTGTACTGTATATTGGTAAATTCTCGAGCACCTTCAATAATTTTGCAAGAAAAGCAGTACCACAACAAAAATGTGTGCGTCAGTATATGAAAATGCATAATACAAGTGCATATTCCAACTTAAACATGCCATGTAGCTTAAAGATTCCGCATGGTATTAAAATTATTTTCGTGCACTACAATGTACAACATTAAAATTCAAATAACATTGACACGGAACAAATATAAAAAATCAAAATAATTAAACGTATTAGAATTCACGATTTGCAGCACTAATTTCTAAAATTCTTTTTAAAGCATTGCACGTGTTATAAATTTGGTATTGTACTTGCTTAGAATACATGCACTTCAACTATGTATACATGTATTGTACTCGCACATACACTTGTAGGTTCTCGTAGGTCACACGTAAATGTTTTTAAAATACGGCGAAGGAGCTTAGAAGCGCTTCTTTAATGTCTGTACACTTATTAAATGTGTCGATTAACAATTCAATTTAACTTATTCTGGGTGTTGTGAAATGTAGTACGTTAACAAATAAGGGAACACGGTCTCGGGACAACGCCCAAGAAATATTGTAATATGTTGTCCCGCACGATTAAAATACGTTAGCAAAACGATGTTCCGTTTAAAATTAAGTAATAACCTTTCATATATATATATTTAAATCACCGTAGTGTGCCGTTAAAACACCGTAGTAGTAAATCGATACAGGATTACTGCTCCGTCGTGCCGCTATGGCAATATGTGAGAGGCAGGGAAGGGAAGGGAAGGTGAATTAGCCAGGCTGCAGGATCCAACCCTAAGCTCTGGACTCCCTAATGGAAGCTCAGGAGTGACACAAGTACCGCGGCTCGTCGAATAAACGAGAGCCTCTGCCAGGAATCAAACCCGGGACCGTCCGCACCGTAGTCGGAAGCATTACCGACTGAACTAAACGGCGGTACCATTTTTATTTAAAAACTACTAGTCACTAATTTGATTCTAGCTTATAAACCACGCTACGCAGTGAAACTTATGCAATTTATTTGAGGGATTATGTTGTTGCCAAGAACTTTAAGATAGAGTAAACAAAAATCCGAGCCGGGATTCGAACCCAGTACCGTGGTGCATGTGAAGCTTTTAATCTTCTTGACTATTAGGCGACAAAAATTGAACAAATTGAAGATTATTTAATTAGTTGAACGTTACAACTAATTAAATTTAATAAAATTGTTAGTGCCTTTTTTCGTAATTAGTTATTATTATTCAATTTGATTATTTTGATTTCTACATTTTTCGATGACTGATGCAGAATCTCACGTAGTCACAAAGAAAGAATTTGCGCCCCTCGTATGGCTATACAAAAATAAAACAACGAAATGAAATTTATTGTGAATTTATTGTGAAATCGGCGCGAGATTTTAAAATTCCAGTCACACTTTTAAGAGTCACTGACTGCATAAAACATCACAGGATTTGTACGCGTATTTTCTAAAAAAACAATCAGCTTATCCCTTATTTATCCTGCTTAGCGAACTCGTTCGTTTCTTTGCATCCTTGCCGATGAATCTATTAATATTACGTTTGACGGTTTGCAGCAATAAATTTCCCCAGCAAATAATGTGATCCATGCCACAATAATTGACTAAATAATCAAATTAATAATCACAATAATTAATTTACTTGTTTGGTTAATAAAATAAGTTCGTGCAAAACTTATTTTATTAATCAAAATAATGATTATAATGTGTACAGTAACTTCGTGCAGGTGGACAGAACGTAAGAGGCACAATTGTTGCGTAACAGAACGACAAATATGTAGCCAAGTCACGTAGCCAATACCTCTTTGTTCACTTAGTTTTGGTTTTCGTTTTTGAAAGGATTCTATAGAGCGACTAAGCGGCGGCTACTCACTGGTATAATGGTGGTTTTTCAAACAGTTAAATTTATGACCTCTCCGGTTGACCATTACAAATTTCGTGCTGAGGTTTACCGGCTACTAGTTATCAATGACAATGGCAGCGGTATATAAAAAAACGTGCGGTCACACTGTGGAGCACTAAGGGTGTCAAACGACTCATAAATTTGATCTTACGCACGCCTATTCATCCGATAAAGAAAAGTAGAAGGGAATATTGAGCAGTCTTTCGTCACGTCCTGGCCGTTGACTATTATACCATACAATGTGGCCAATTGTTGCTGCTATTTCCACGATAAAGTAGCTACAATAGAGTTTATGTTGTCCTGATGACAAAAAACTCTATTTTGGTGATATTTTTTTTTCTCGTGGACAATGTCAGGGCACAAACCAAATAAATGCAGGAACATGATGACGTTTGACGAATTATCTTTTAATACGCGCGACCAAAACCAAAACGAATACAAAAGTTGCATAAAGGATCGAAAACCGGGAGCATAAATAATTAGAACATTCTATCGTCGCGCGCGTGTCGCCTCTCCTTCAGACTCACACCACACGCGCTGGTCACGCGTGGGCGAGTCCAAACAACCCGAGCCAAAAGGGGGAGCGGGAGTCTGACAACAAATCCGAACATAGTTAAAAACTAATTAATCTTCTTACCAATCAACAAAACTTTTTGAACGAAAAAGGGAAGAAAAAGTGGGTATTTTTTGGAATGCTGCTTTCTGGTGGGTTACAATTTCAGTATAATACCCACGAGCAGCCCCTTTTTAGGAGTGCCAATGGCGGAGACCAATTACCTGGTACATTTGCCCAAAAACAGCTTTTCTTACTTTTATGGGTAACAACTTCTTTGGATAACAACTTAATTGGATAAACTATTTGCCGGTAAGGAGGATAAAATAAAAGGAGTAAAGAACTGGTTCTTGGCTAAAAATATACAATGTTGTGTAGGAACGGAAAGTTCCCGTTCATAGGAACTGGTTCCATTTTTGAGGAACGGAGGAACGCCTAGGTTCCTTTTTATTTTTGAAGAACGGGAACGGGAACTGGTTCCTTTTCGAAAGGAATGAACACAATACAGTGTTGGGTAGGAACGGAACGGAAAGTTCCCGTTCCTAGGAACTTGTTCCTTTTTTGAGGAACGGAGGAACGCCTAGGTTCCTTTTTATTTTTGAAAAAGAACGAACACTGAAAATCTACTGTTTGGCTTTAAAATAAAACTGCTCTGCTGTTGGTGACAAATTTCTCATCCATTGACAGATTGTATATCCAAGCGCATTAATTTGTATTTCAAAACAAGAACTAATGCATTTTTCAATGATTTTTTTCGTTCTTGTGATTTGTGATTATTTGAGAATACTCTATATTCTCTGAGTTGCAGTATTCAACCAATAGATGGCATTCCTCTTTCAGAGAGCACGGGAGGGGGAGGAGAAATTCGACGCCGCGTATTTGTTAAAACGATTGGAGAAAACCTCGTAACGGTATTGCAGGACAGGGATAGAAGAGGGACGAGGGGGCCTTATCGATGCCCTCGTTATACAGCCTGTACATGACGCCGGCATCGGTCTAATCGGTTTCATTTTCGGTTGTACCACTACTACGAAAAACTTGAAATTGGCGCGGGTATACGCAGGAGGGTCGGTCATGGCTAGTGGTGCCATCTATTTTTCAATACTGACAACGGAAACTCCGCTGTTATTGATTACAGCAACTGCGAAACGCATACGGATACAAACACGAAAGGTTTCATATCTACGCACGACCAAGGCCCACAGTCAAAATTCCACCAATCATAAACTCCACAAAACGAACAGATTTCACAAAACGAAAGGTAAACGATAAGAACAGCAAATTAATTTTTCAAGATGTCAATTTTTAAAATGAAAAAACAAACAATTATTGAAGGTTATTGAAGGTTATTGAGATTATGGCGATATTTGAGGGGCAGCTGGTATAGCCAGGCGACCGGGGATCCACCCCTAAGCTCTGGACTCCCTAATGTAAGCTCAGGGGTGACGCCTGTACCCCAGGCTCGTCTAATAAACGAGAGCCTGCGCTGCGTAGTAGCTAGGAGGTATTGCGCAGTGGCGAAATCCCGGATTTCGGTCATGATTTCGGTGCAATAAGTGATTGCTATGTCTACGGGGAAGCAATGCTCAACGTATCTAATTGTAATTTGACTACAGAAAAACGTCAGAAGTCACATGTCACGAGCTACTTGTAGACAGGTATACTTCTGAAAATCCTTTTTTGTTGTGATGAATATTGTAACATTTGCGCATCACAACGTCCTCTGAAATGAAATGTTTATCTACATTACAGCGCTGTAATTCTCGTAAATCGTTATTACATTATTTCGTTATAGTTTATGATTGAATATTATGCCCAATATAGGCCATCTAAACTATTGGTAGATGTTCACTTTCGCAACACAACGGAGCGGACAGGGAGCGCAACGAAGCGAGAGAAGAGCGGTTCGCAAAAGACCGAGAACTGACTTGCCGTGCCAAAATGGCTGAACTACACTTTACTCAGACGAGCGAGCAAAAAATACGGTATACCTAACCTAATCTGACCTAACCTAACCTAACCTAACCTAAACTAACCTAACCTAACCTAACCTAAACTAACCTAACCTAATCTCGCCTGTAAAATCCGGTCTTTTGCTAACCGCTCTTCGCAACGCCCGCTCGCTTCGCTTCGCTGCGCTCCCTGTCCGCTCAGTTTGTGTTGTGAAAGTGAACATCAGCCAAACTATTCAATTTTTGGTCGCTGCTTGTCTGTGGTGCCACCTGGTTTCCAGCGATATCGAATTTCATCCTATTCAGGAATGGTGGGGAGAATAAGCGAAGTTTATTTTTAGTCTGGATTTACGAGCATTTCTTCTAGGCAGCAGTCACGCGCGTCTATTGAAACAGACTGAAGGTACCTAAGTGCCTCATTGATTGTGGTACAATGGTCACCGCACGGTGACCCGGGACTCCCTGTTGTGTCCAGTATGTGGTCACTCTGTTGACTTAATCAGCAAAAGTCAATTCTTGGCACGATATCAGGTCTACAAATTGACAGCTATTTTGGGAGACTTCAGATTTCCCTGAATCATCCGCACACTTTTAGTTGAACAAAAAATTTCCTCTTGGTGGCGTTGATGTAGTCATCCAATGTCTGATGTTATCATATGGCGGTTTTTTTGTCTCTTCTTCTGATTACAATGTTACGAAAGATAAATAGTTTATGTTCTTAGGCTGTTGTTATTTTTAGGAGTTTCAGTGGCAGCAGCGTCGAAGTCAATTTTCACTGCGGCCACTTGCAAATCGTTTAGCCCGAAGTCTTAATTTATCGAGGGCAAATTGCGAATAAAATATAAAAAAAGTATAATAGTATAAGGTGTCAATCTATCATACAACTGTACAAATTAAATAACTTTTTATAAAAATAATTATAATAATACCTGTAATTAGTAATTAAAATTATTCGCAACATTAATTTAAAAGTGTCTCAATAATTTTGCAACGAATTTACTTAATGAAATTTATGTACGTACCGATGGCTCAGTGGGTATGGCGACATCTTACGAAGCCGACGGTCCCGGGTTCGATTCCCGGCGCAGGCTTTCGTTTATTCGTTAGCCTGGGGTACT
>JAUJYS010003731.1:0-12737 GCA_033995665.1 Melogona broelemanni | reverse complement strand
ATAGGAATGTTTGTAGGGGTCAAACTTACATAGTGGCACATTCACCATTCTGGTGTGACCCGTTCTTCTAACCCTTGAAACATTTCGTTTCATGATTGGGCCTTTTATAAAATGCTTTATTCATACTATTTTTTCCTACCTTAATTACCAGTATTTATGAATTTTACTAGAATCATATTTGATATTCATGGAAGTCTTTTCGTGACTTATAATGCAGCTTATTCGCAATTCCAGGTATGCTCCCGAAACAATGAGATATTGGAAGTTCAGCTCCAAATCGGATGTATGGAGTTTCGGCATCACCCTCTGGGAAATGTTTTCCTACGGACTTGAACCAATTATCGACAACTGCAAGGTATTTACTATTATTCTTTCCGTATTCCATTGGTCAATGGCTTCGTAACAGCAAATTGCGATTTCCAAATTTTATTCACCCTACAAGAGCTATATTTCAAAGAGAATCCACATAATTCAATAGCTAGGCATTTTAAATTAAATATATTTTCTTTACTACAAGGATGACGAGTTGTTGAAGACACTCGAATCTGGTAAACGCCTTGGATGCCCACCAACGTGTTCGGTGCGGATTTACAATTACTTGATGAAAAAGTGCTGGGAAGAAGAGAAAGACCAGCGACCCACTTTCACCGACTTGTTGAAGGAGATCAACGATCTGTATGATAATTGTTAAATTCAGATTTATTTTATCTTGACTTGTACATTTTATATTTCAATCGCCATGTTATTAGCACATTAAATATTCAGGCAAGACTAACCGTGTATGTGGACTCAATTTTTCTGTAACTCTAATTAATATTTTTAATTCGTTACCCAATTTTTTTACCAAGTGCTCATAACTTTGCGTTCGCTAATCGTTAATTGTGACTTTGGACACTTACGATGACTATTTTTCGTTGCCTTAACGATAAAATAGTTCAAATCTATAAAATAAAAGAATTGGAATTACCAATCAAAAAAATAGATGCAGAGGAACTTCAGTGGTTATCCATGATATGGAATATCGTTACAATGATGCAGTATTGTAACGATATTCCATAGTTCGCTATTACAAACAGTAGTCAGTATCCACTGAGTGCGATGCTGCCATCTAAATTTGGCAATCGCTGTTGACAGGCTTTACTGGTATGAAATGTGTGCAAATTAAATCTGTCGACCAAATATGGGCCAGCTCCAGATTTGCTGGCATCACTCATTATTTGCCTAAATGTTGCTTGCGATCATATGTTGCTTGCATTGCATTGTTAAATGATCATTTCAAGTAGATCCAGCCAAATATCTCACACACTTCTCATGTGGAAAATTTCGTTTTTTTTTTTACAATATTTAATTGATTAAATTTCTTGGAACTTTTCTTTTAAATTTCTTGGAAATTTCTTGATTGATTAAATTTCTTGTTGCTCTCAAGTCTTATAAAAAGAGCATTTTTAATTTGAAAATATGTGAAATCGAAGTGTCACATTTCAGTCGAATATTTTAATAATATGCGTTTCTGGACTAATCGAAAGAGAGAGAGAGAGAAACGTTAGGACCAACCGCAAACAATGCAGCAAAATCATCGAATCTTGAGTGGGGAAATGCTAAGGCCAAATCGCTAATAGTCAGCAATAGAGTTCTCGATAAGGTGACATTTAACTGCTGAAAAGAAACAACGCTAAGTTTCCAGTAAATCAGGTAAATTAATACGTTTATCACGTTATATCCTGTTGATTTTCTTCTTCTTTATAGTTGTTTGATTGCTTATAGAATAGTGAATAGTGAACGATAGAATGGTGATGGAATATAATAGAGTTCGAATTGTATTGAACGATATAATGTACAGTAGAGTGTATTCCTGGTAAATGCCATATGTACATGAACGTAAATTCGTACATTCAACGATGTAAAAAAAGCAGGCGAAATGCGTTTCAACGGCGAAACGAGAGCACAGTCAAATTTCAAGAATGAGCGATGTCAAGTCAAAAGTGCTCGCTTCCACGAACTGCTGGCCATCGCCAACGAAACTATGTCCCTGAGCCACGATTGTGACTCCCTCGCCCTGCTGCAACAGCAGCTCGCCGGCGTCCACCACCTCCCCCTCCGTCGCTTTCAACCCCCGCTGACTCTTCTGTCGCATGTGAATGTTATTCTGATGACGCGTCAGGTTACCAATATCCGTGTACGTCTTCTCGCACAGGTTACAAGTGTACAGCTTCAAGCGGGCGTGGCTGAGCAGATGCCGATTGAGGTGGTAGTTGCGCTTGAACGTCTTTTCGCAAACCTCGCAGTGGAATATCTCCGGGGGGTTGTCGCCGCGACGCGTCCACTGTTTCCGCGGGGGCGGCAGTATGTCCGCCGTCAGCTCGACCGCCTCGGCCAACCGCCATCGAGGCGCCGTATCCGGATCCCGACCAGGGCGTCGTTTCTTGGCGGGCGGCGGAGAGGCCTGCAACTGCTGCTGCTGGGCGGCAACGGCGGCCACCAACTCTTCGTCCGCGTCGTTATCGAACGGTTGGTCGTTGTTGTCGTTGTCCAGAACCGGCGGATCCGATACCACCTCTACTTTCGGTGTCTGATCCAAATCGGCGGAGATACCGCCCTGCGTCATGCCCATCTCCCTCTCCTTCAATTCCAGAGCGTCCACTAGGAATTGAAATTCGGATTCACGGGCCGCCTCCAGCAGGTTGTCCAGCTGGTCGTGCCGCACGGTGACCTGGCCGCGGTAGAGGAACTCCAGCAGGGCGTCCAGGCACTGGTTCTCCTCCTCCCAGTGCCAGCCTAGCAGGGCGCGGCGGTTCAGCTTGTCGGGCGACAGAAAGACCTCCAGTACCAACTTGTGGACGCAGACGGCCAAGCCGGCCCACTCCACTTCCAAATCGACCCACTTTTTGCACAGGAATCGGTCCCACAGACCGCTGACCAGTTTCTGGTGATGGTTCTCGCCTTTGATAGTGATTAGGGGACTGTGGGCCGCCATCTTGGATTAAGGTAGGTCACCGTAGGTGTCGGTTGGATAGCGTTGTATTTTTGGTGAGCTCGCCTGTTTCGATCGTTCGATAAGACTTGAGTCGCGTGTCAGTCAATGAGTGACAGTTCACTTCTTCAAAATCGTAGCACTTTGTGCCTAATTTAATGTAATATTTTTGATGTTTGATGAGAAATCTAGAAGCAAACTGGCGCGTAGAGATGAGTCAATACCTACTAATATTAGTAGTAGTCCACTAGTCACTAGTAGTAGGTATGGATTTTTAGATTTAGATTTAGATTAATGTGATCGCCGCTCAGAGCATTCTGGCGATGGATGTACACTGACCCGCTGATCTAGCGTCTTTATCGATGAACATTCGTAGTCATTTTAGTGAGTTGTAGAGATTAACCAAATAATTCCTACGGTAATTTATCGAAAGGAAAACTTTCGCGAAATTTGGCGGCCTGCTTATTTGGTGGTGCCGCCTCTTTTGCTGACGTCACATAGTAGGCTTTCAGTAGTACAAGAGGCGCTGAGCTATCTTAACCACTCAGACGTCGCGATCTTCGCCTCTTGTAGTACAAGTCTCAAAAACATTATGTGACGTCATCAAAAGTGGTTGAAGCGATGTAAGACGGTAAAAAGGAAGTGAAACTAATGTGGTGTTGAAAGATTTGGCGAAAATATTGTCTTATATTTAATTCGTTGGAAAAAAAACTTACTTACTGACCTAATCGTCTCACTTACACGGTACACCTCCATCGCTTCAACCGCTTTTGCTGACGTCACATAGTAGGCTTTCAGTAGTACAAGAGGTGCTGAGCGCAACGTCGTAGCGTCGTGAATCGTCTGCTGATCGTCACTTTTTCCTCCGTCGTCGGTGACTCCGTGTTGTTTTTGAAGCGTCGTCTCGTGATTTCAGATTTCAACTTGTTTCCAACCAGATTCGCTACCCGACTGTTCGAACGATTGTCTACCGCAAATTCAAACTGCCGCTGATTCGATTGATCCAAGATTCGAGTCACCAATTGCCAGGAAACCTGAGTAAGTCTTTGATCAAAGTTTTTAACGCCGTCACCCAGTGAGACTCGGATCCAAGATCCAAGATGGCGGGCCCTAGTCCCTTGGTCACACTCCGCTGTAAAAATCACATCCAGAAGCTTACCGAACATCTGTGGCAACGATTCCTGACAAATTTGGAAGTCGACGTAGCGCTTGAGTGGGCTGGACATACCGTTTTGGCCCACAGGATGGTGATAGAGGCCTTCCTGTTGCCCGAAAAACTCAACCGACGCGAAGAAATAGGCTGGTACTGGGCGGAGGAAAACGAGTGCCTAGACTCTCTGATGGAGTTCCTCTACCGTGGCCATGTTACCGTCCGACACGACCAGCTGGACAACCTGCTGGAGGTAGCCCGCGAAACCAATTTCCAGGAGCTGGTCGAATCCCTGGAGACGGTTGCCAAGACGATGAGCGGCGAAACGTCCCAAGCCGTCGAGAATCCCGTCGTGGTGCCGGAAGTCCCGAACCACGAGGACCAAGGCGACGATCCCGATTATGATCCGCGACCGGATATGGCTGACGACAGCGACGCCGAGAACGTGGTGGTGTATATGGTGGGGCCATCGGAAGCCGCCGACCAGCATGATCACGCCCCGCAATTGGAGATCATTAATCACAGTGATGGGAACATAACCATGTTGATGGTTAAGCCGTCGGAATCCGCCACCCAGCAAGACGACCACACCGACGATCCGGACAACGACGGTCAATCCAATGAGGAGAACATAGTATGGATGGTTCAGAATTCGGATACCGCCGCGCAACAAGACCAGCACTCCGATGAGGATCCGCAACCGGACATTATCGATGCCAGCGACGGTCAAATCACCGACGAGAACGTGGTGTACATGATTGTGCAGTCAGATGATGCCGCCGACCAGCAAGACCACCTTGAACACGACCAGCAGCAACTGGACATCGTGGATAGCGACGGCCAGTACACCGAAGGCAACGTGATGGTGGTGAGGATGGAGCAGGTGAGACAGACGCCTCAACAACTGGTCATATACCAGCAGCCGTCGCCCAGGGAGCTCAGTCACCAGAGTGTGAACGACCTGCCAGCCAAGAGGCAAAAGATAGAGGCGAAAGACCTGATGGCCCAGTTTGAGAAGATTATGGCGGCGGACCTGGTGGCCGAATCGGAGGCTGAGAAGACTGCCGTGGCCACCGTCCTGACAGCGACCAACCAGAAACCCAGTATAAACGGCGACATCCCGACCCGACCGAGTAGCTGGCGTGATCGTAAGAAGTGGGCCCTGCGCGGTCCAATCCCCGAGACTTTCAAGTGCCCAAAGTGCAATAAGACGTACAAACGGCCTTACCACCTGGACCGTCACTTTCGCACCCACAACATCAACATCAATGAGAAGAAGCCCTACATGTGCACGGAGTGCAACAAGACATTCGGCGATTCGGGTAATCTTTCTCGCCACCTTAAGATCCATTCGAATGAGAAGCCCCATCAGTGCGACTTGTGCCAGAAGAGTTTCTCCCGCGGTGCGCAGCTGGAAGCCCACCTTCGGTCCTGCGGCCGTCCCTCGTCCCGCCAGCGTGAGATCAAACAGCAACAACAGGCGATGAAGGAGAAGGTCATGCATAAGGACGAGTTGGAACACATGTCGGCTGAGAATCGGCTGATAGAGGCGGCCAACGCGGAGTTGTCGTCGTACTCTTTTACGTAGGTTAAACGCTGTGACGGATCAATTAAAATCCAACCGATTGCATAAAATAAAATATTAATCTGTGAAATAAAGCTCGATAGTAAGACACTTTCTTCTGTTACTGACATATTAAAAGTGTCTGATTAGCGGACTTTATTTCCCTTGATTTATATTTTATTTAATGCAATCGGTTGAATATTATTTATTATGTTGTATAGAGACGGAATTTGCATGCAACGAAGTTAGGTGCACAGATCAACGAAATGTTGATTCACCACGTGGTTCACGCACGCCAAAAAAATTAGTTTTTGACAACTTAAATTATTAACGTACTATTGGTACACACATGGTTTGTGAGAATCAATAAGCCTAAGTTGTCAAAAACTGATTTTTTTTTGCGTGAGGTGGTCACGTGGTGAATTAACAGTTCCTTGCACTTACATTACATTGTTGATTGCAAATGCCGTTTTCTAAATACGAGGGTTAACTAGATTATTTTGGTATATTGTTCGGCGCTGTACCGAACCACGTTTTTATATCAGTTTGAATTTAGCATTTATTGATTTAGATTTAGATGAGGTAATTGCCGCGCCGTAGCATTCTGGCAATAGTGAGCAGACATTGTCGTAATTGGGTAATTGATGCACAAAATACTTTTTTTTTTACCTTGAAGTGTAATAACTGGACGGAACTCGTTTTGTTGAACTGGGTTCGTTTTTCCTGAGCTTAAGCTGATAGTTTTGTTCACTTCAGGTTTTTGTTCATATCATAACACATAATCGAGTACATCATTGTAAATACCTTTTTTTTTCTCTTCTGAATGCTGAAATTAGGTGACGCACTTTGGATTCGACCTCATCATTTGTCCGATACTTTTATGATGGCGTGATTCATTCGGAGATATGAAGCTGCATTTGTATATTTTACAAATCATTGTCACAAAATAACTACGATTATTTTTGCAATAACACTTTTAAAACTATGTTCGCAATTTCGTGTATATTAATTTTTGCTGTACAGGAAGTTGTATATACATTTACTTTACGCTGCTGCCAACCATCCAAGTGTAAGATTATTTGTTTTTTATATATGTATTTTCTCCTGTTTCACATGTGTTAATATAAACTCACTATTTTGTAACTAATTTACTAATTTTCATTTCCATTTTACTGGTATTTTCGTTTGATTGATCAACTAACTATTTTTACTATCAATTTATTAATTTTCTTTTGTTATTTTCATAACATGTTACTGGAATTTTCCTTTCATTTTCAGTTTATAAAGGTGTACATTTATTTACTTTTCGCTTCTATCAACCATCGATTGTATTTATCGAAAGACGATTTGTTTGTTATATACGCATTTTCTTCCGTTTGACATGTGTTGATATAAACTCCATATTTGCATACCAATTTACTTATTTTCTTTTGTTATTTCCATTACATTTTAATGGATTTTTCGTTTCATTTTTTATTGAGAAAAACTGATTAAACGTAAATAATAAATATACCGAAGAAACCAGGACAAGCTGGGGATGATGTCGACTGAGCTGGCGAGGCTCCACGAATCTGCATATAGCAGTAAGAACAGAACAGACCCTTGCAAACTATAGTCGTTCGTGACGTGCGTCGTTCTGAGAACGAAATATACCCTTACCTTAGCATCACGGCTCCTTCGATTTGAACCTATGTACAACTCTCGTTTGATATGTTAACCATTATGAGAAATTCATTGGCACCAAACAGCCGCAAATGTTGCCCAGCTTTTAACACACTTAACAGCTGAGCATTGGCATGACTAAATATTTATTGTTTCAGAGTATTTCAATACACCATTAAATTATGATTCATTGGTTTTATTCTGCAGTTTCGCTTCTGGCGTAGAAACAAGCAGCTCCCGTAAAGGGCGCTGGTAGGCAGGGGACGTCGTCTAGCCAATGGCCAAGCGAGGCGTCGTAGCACTCCACAGCGTTGGTGGCTTCTCCACCAGAGGTTCCTCCGATTACGTACAGTCGAGCACCTGTTGCGTTGTTGATAGTAAATCAGAACAAAAAGTCTCGCAAGAATGAGCAACATTGATTTGTTTGCTCAAAATTAGCTTTCTGTTAAAAAAAATATTGAAAGTTAACGAGTTTTGGCGTTGACGTCGCTTTCAATTTTTTGGAAAAGCTGGCAACCAACCACATTGCGTTATGTACATTTGCATATTTAATAATGTTAGCCATTTATCATTATCTGCTGATTGATAATTGAAATACAATGTCTATTCTAAGCACAGTGCAGATTTTTTTTTGAGCGCGTCAAATGCATTCACCAAATACCGTGGTATTTCTATGGTGCGATGCGAGTATTATATTTCGCGCCTGTGCAACGCTTTCACAAAATCCAATGTTAAACCAATGGGATTAGTGTTTAACATAGCTTTAGTGTTTGTTTCTAAGAACGTTGGTACTTAGAAACCTGGATCTCTCAGTCTTTAATAACTCCCTAGACCTAGTACTATTGGTTGCGTGATAAACCAGATGAGCATTTTAATCCTGGTATGACTTGCTTACCGATAGCGGCCGCAACTGCGTTGTGGCGGGCGACCAGCAGTGTGGCCCGGCACGTCCACTTCCGGCGCCGCGTGGACAGCTGATCAACGCAGGCCAGATCCTTAGTGGGCGCGTCACCGACCTCCCCGCACGTG
Organism: Melogona broelemanni; assembly: GCA_033995665.1. Lineage (NCBI taxonomy): Eukaryota > Metazoa > Arthropoda > Diplopoda > Chordeumatida > Chordeumatidae > Melogona > Melogona broelemanni. Next base: position 4,361 of record JAUJYS010003731.1, on the reverse strand, counting down.
ATGCCGCCAACCAGGTGCAGCCTCTGTCCGTAGACAACTAGACTGGCGAATGCTCTGGGAATGCGCAGAGCGGGACCGCAGAACCATCTGGTGGCCAAGTGGCGAAATAAAAAAAATTCCAGCTCAATTGCAAACTAGTTGGACGAGTCGCGTTTGTAATAACTCGCTCGTTAGGTGAACACAAATCGAGCCGTTTCCAATTGTTTGTCGGCGGTTGCTTTTATAAGTACCGACGATATTTTTGTGATCTGAAGTACCGGTATCCATTGCGCTAACAATGAGCTTTTTGAATAATTGTGGTGATCTTTTAAAAGTCTTGATGGTTTTCCAAAGCACAAATTATGTAAGTCGATTAAAACTTAACTAAGTTGTAGAAAACGCGAAGACAAGTGATTGTTAAAACAATTATAATAAAATTTTAAACATTGGTGAATGAAACAATGAAAACGTGAATGCAAAGCAAAGCGGTACTCATAAAACCAAAGAATGAAAGCGTCCGATATTAAGAACAATTTTATCCGGCAGTTAGAAATAGAATAAAAAATATAACAAAAATAATATTTGTTTTTTGTAACTGTCGTATTAAATTGTCTTCACTTCCGAACGTTTTAATTTTTAAATGTTATTTTAAAGTTTTATTATAATTCGTTCGAAAGTACATCCGTACATTTTAAATCGGACAATGTACGATTAAACAATTTGACGATTGTACGATTGAAAATGGACATCAATTTTAATTAGACTTTCTAACTAAACTAAAATCGCAATGCTTTTTCACGATTCTTGAAACAAAAAAATCACATTTAAAATTCCAAATCAATTTTAAATGTGCATTTTTTGAAGCAGCAAAATTTGTGCTTGACAAGTTATTTAGCATGTCTTGAAATTCGTTTTTAGGATGGTAAAATACCGCCTTTAGATAGTACTGGGTAGGAACGGAATGAAGAAATTCCGTTTATAGGAACTGGTTCCTTTTTTTGAGGAACTTAGTAACGCCTTTTCATTTCTGTAGGAACTGAAACGGGAATTGGTTCCTTTTTCCATCGAAGGAACGAGAACTGGCAACGGTTCCTTTTCAAAATGAACGAACCCAACACTGCTTTTAAAAGTGTGTTTTACTCACTGGTTGATAAGTGGCCGGTACATGAAGACGGTGTCGCTCGGTTTGCCCCGTCGGCTCCAGCATCCGGCCGCCGTCACGCCGCCGCACACCCACACTGCTCCGTCGTGGGCTGCCGCGGCCATTCCCAAACACGGCACGGGCAGAGAGCTCACCTGGCGCCAGCTGGCCTGGCTAGAGTCCAGCCGGTCCACCGAATCCAATGGCCTGCAGATAAACGCACTGTTACGTGGCTATCTATTGTTGTATTTTGGAACTGGTGACAGTTCTGTCCACTTTCCCTCATGCCAATCATCAACTGGATTCAATACTGGACGCGCTCACATTTCCTCACTGTCCTGCCCGCCGATGACGTAGACGCAGCCGTCGATAGCGGCCATGGCGTGGTGCACCCTGGGCTGATTCATTCGGGGTAGCATCACCCAATTGCCTTTCCCAATGTCCAAACACCAGGCGTCATCACTGACCAACAGCGAATCGGTGGTGTGCGACCTCAGGTTGTAGCCACCTAGCATGGCATTTGAGATACATATTTTACAATTAACATTCGTCCTGTTCCAATGATGTGGTAGTGTCGTAGTGATTGTTAAATATTTCATCTTTGATCTTGCTAATATTAGCAAAGATGAGATCCACGCACCTGTCACATACACCATATTTCCGATTTGTACCACGGCTAAGTAAGAACGCGGCTGTGGCATGAAACCAATGGGTGCCCAGTGTTTCGCTAGCGTCTGATATGCGACAATCAGCGATCCTGGTGTTTAAAAAAATACAAAATTGATTGATCAATGCCATTTTCAAGTTTAGTTTTTTTTTCTAATCCATAATAATAATTTTAACGTACATATATTTTAATAAACATTTTCATCAATCTTGATCTAGAATACATCAAGTGGCAGATTGTTTCTAACCAAAATGACTTTGCAAATTTAAGCCCAGTGGGTTTGGCAAGCTCAGTGGTGTATGAAATATTAAAGTTCCTTAAGATCCGTTGAAGCAACAAATTATACGAAGTAATCCTTGACCATTAGGAATAGAAACGGCAACTTTTTGGTGGTGCACGATGTTTATTCGGGAACAACCAAAAACTTTCGATACAAAATATAAAAAATTGTACGTGGTTACATATTAATCGCGTTTACAAAAAATACATAGTTGATTCCATTGTTGGCATGGTGGAATCGTGAATCCTAGCGATCCTGGTGTCGATAGGTGTCGATGGATTCACGATTCCACCATGCCAACAATGGAATCAACTATGCATTTTTTGTAAACGCGAATAATTGAATATTTTTATATTTTGTATCGAAAGTTTTTGGTTGCTCCCGAATAAACATGGTGCACCACCAAAAAGTTGCCGTTTTTATCCCTAATGGTCACGGATTACTTCGTCTAATCAGTGGTGTATGGCAACCGACTGCTGACCGGGTGGCCCCGGGTTCGATTCCCGGCGCAGGCTCTCGTTTATTCCATCCTGGGGTACTGGTGAAAATGTGCCCTTCACAAATTGCCTAAGCTACACAAAGGATATATAATCTCTTACAGTGATATTCGCTCAGTGAGGGGAAGTTCCCCACAAACAAAACAAAAAAAAAATCCTACTTTCGCCGTGGGGGTCGCTGGTTACTACAGAGCTGCACCCGCCCATGCAAACCACGATGGACTCCGCTTGGTGGCAGCTTTCGGAACTAACGTTTCCACCATGCATTTGCTGGAAACAATTTACTATTCCTAATTAAATATTTTAATTAATGCCAGTCATTTAAATCTAAGGCTACATAAATGCATCTGTACATACAATATAAGTTCTGTAATTGTGAAATGTCAGAAAATGATATGTTTTTACCTGTAAAACATTAGTGATCTGAAAGCGTTACCATGAAACATTTCCATGGCAGTTTAAAAGGTTTTTTTAGCTGATCTTAGTTAAAAGAACACAGTTTCTCTCGTTCACCTGTTTCTTAAACTTATTTTATAGTTAATTTTCATATGCCAAAATAGGATAACCCAATCTAGCTACTAATTTCTAGGTCCTCGAGGCTGCTTGCGAGTATATATTGTAATTTTGTTGTAAATGTACAGGTATAATTTATAAGCATTGTGATTTTACTGTTTGGAGTTCCCAGCTATGAGTTGTATCCATCGTGGACTTCAAAAGCGGTTCCATCTCTGTGGCATTTGTTCCTTCGGTTCTTCTGTTCATCCGAGTCAATTTAGTTGGAACCATTTTAGTTTGATCTCTGCGTCGTCGAGCCATCATTTTTTTAATCTTTTGATGCGAATACATATATGTTTAAATATATAATGATTGCGAATAATGCTTTATCAGATCAATTGTAATTGATTTCTGTCAATTTCTGTTAATCATTTATTTATGATTGATTAATCGTAGATATTGTCAAGCTCTTTAACTAGTTTTTAAGAACAATATTGGTTACAAAAGTGCCTTCTAGCGACCAAGTTAGCGTCTACAAACTTTCAATATTAAAAAATGATTTAATTACGCACGGGGATTTAATTACGCACGGGCATTAGGACAAGAAACAAATTAAAATTCGTTTCTTTGTATTTACCAAAAACTTACGAAGAATTTCCATGGACTCATGTCAATACATCACTAAATATTATGCAGCAGTTGATTTTGGTTAATTAACCATCCAAGCGAGCAAATCAAATAAAATATACACACAAGGCCTAAAACAAAATGGCGTCTAATTGTCGCGTTTCACGTGGCCGGCCTTTCTCGTGTAAACAAAATCTTAATTACAGTAGTACCGGGTGTCTATTTTTGATACGCTGCCCATTTCAGAAAGTGGTGCTATTCGGACTATAAGGAATGCAGACAATAAATATTGCAATGTTTTCCGGCATACACCAATTTGCTGAAGCAATCTTTATTACACAAGTTAAAGTTCTGATAAAATGACTGATGCTACGGGGCACAAAGTAGGAATGTTTGAGTTGGCATTCAGCTGAAACGTTTCCACTGCCGAAGTTGCTTTCATCTTTTAGTATAAGACTGTGTGTGAAACAGAAAATTTGTTGCTCTATCCTGTAGTCTCTTTGTAAATGCGCCTTAATAAGAAAATCAAAGAAATGGTTTAGTAGAGTAGGTGGTGGGGTGACTGTAGCGCTCCCAAACGGCGGTGCTGCCAACTACACTCACAGCTTACTGCATACTGGTAAGTCGCAGTGTTTTTTTTTTTTTTTTTTTTTCTAAATTAACCGTATCGCCTAG
>JAUJYS010003730.1:0-12737 GCA_033995665.1 Melogona broelemanni | reverse complement strand
GGAATCGAACCCGGGACCTTTGGCTTCGTAGCATGTCCCCATACCCACTTAGCCATCGGTTCGTACTAAAAAAATGATCTTGCGAACTGAACGACATAACGACACTAACCCTCCATCATTATCCATGAAAATTGAAAATTGGTTAAATTGGTGAGTTTATGTTCTAAATTTCGTTTTGATATATCCAATTTTCATGGAAAATGATAGAGGGTTAGTGTCGTTATGTCGTTCAGTTCGCAAGGTCATTTCAAAAGTCTATTTAACCTTATATCTGACTATGCCGTGCTCCTGCACTATTATCTTGCCGCAAGCGACTTGACCCACTCTGGCATAACGGCGGCCCTGGAAACCGCCTACGCTCGGCGCGAACGGCGTTCAGGGTTATCCCATGGTGACTCGGGTTATTGGAACTTTAATCTCTTTAATGACGGTAGCAGCATCTGTTGGGCCGCACCGCAAATTGTTTTTTCGGCACTAACGCGCCTCCAGAGGGCCCTCGCTTATTAGCGAGGAACCGGAAATTGACGAGCGCATCTCGTGCGGGTTATCCATAAAACCCGATACGTAGTACATCTAAGCCGTTGCTGCCTCCGTGTGTGCAAAGTAAGAACGCGCGCCGTATATGCAGGGGTTGAACAAAATAATGGAAACAGGTCTGTTTGTGCACCTTATAGAGATGTTTCCAATATTTTGTCCAACCCCCGTATAGAGGAGGGAGGGGGGCGGTTAAAGGAGAGGAGATAAGTCTGTCGTTAGACAGTGAATATCCTACCAGATTAGGGTTAGACAAACTGTATATACTAGGATCGTGCATATATGGAACGTGGCAATTGCGGTTGAATTCGTTATGGAGTTGGGTCGTCTTTTCTGGGTCACAAATGGGTCGGTGGCGCGGTGGTTAGCTTGTTTAGCCGTGATCGCGGGTTCGAATCCCGACGGAGACTTCCGGAGTTTTCAAGGCGAGAAAAATTTGTACACACGTCTTCCTTTTGCATAGGAGTAAAGCCATGGGATTTGAGTCTGTAGGTCGTCAGGTTAAAGATCCATACCTAGGTCAGAAGGCTAGGCCAAGTCTTAGGGCTAGTTACCGTGGTATCGCAAATCTAGTAGTGGAGGAGCGGTTAAATACTTGTGGTAGTGGTAAAAATGCATCTTCGTCCTTGACTGGTCATTTGACCTCTGTCAAAGGTGACTCTGGGGCTGCTTATGGGCACACATTTTATAATTTTTGTCATTTCAAATATATCAGAATATTAAAAATAATATTGAAAATTCGAATAAGGAGTTCCTTTGGCATCCCACTCGTAAAACAAAACTAAACGGAATTTCCGAACAATTGACTGACTATGTCGCTTCGAAAACCATTGGCATTCGGAAAACACAGATGTTCGTCTGCAGCCATTACTTAAGGTTAATTGACACACGCCAAGAACGCACATCAAAAGAGCCAGATCTAATGGGGGCCAGCATACGGTCACTCACGGCTGCTCTCGCGATAAGAAAAACCCCAGTTTCGCCACGGCTTAAAATCGTCGAGCCACCAGGAAATCGTAGCTCTATTTGCGCCAACCTATCGCAGATCTAAGTCTAGTGTTTTGCCTGAGGTCAGCCACCAGCTCTATATATACTGTCTACGTGCTCGGAATGCTCACGTTCACCACCACAACGATATGTACGGCTAGACCATATTGTTCCCATAATTCGGGACATCGTTTGCGAAAATTAACAAAGAATGAGAATATATCGTTAAATTTAATAGATAGAAAAAAGTTGGAGTTTTATAAAACAAAGATTTTTATAGATGCTTTACGTCTAACGCAATATTTTTATGCACATAAATATACCATATACCTGGTACACTGCACATAGGCACACTGTTATCGACATCTTATTACAGTTACCTGTTAGAAAAACAGTTATTTTCTCGAAACTTTGTACGGAACCATTTTTAGCACGTTGTACCGTTTTTTGGTAGCTTAGAAACAAACTAAATTGATGAAGATAAAAAGTGGAAGACAATTTAAAAAAATCTACAATTGCCATATATGTCATATATCATTTGCCCATTTCCCTGTTTGGTTTGATTTCCCCCTGAACTCGACGAAGTGTCAATGACTTCTGAATCTAACCGCTACCCATCTTTGCGGTACCGCTATATGTATCCAGAGGATCTTGGTTTCACGTACAGCTAGGCCTACAATCCTAAGCAACGATGCTTTTAAGACCTCAGGTCCACTTCTGGTTTCATGGATAGGGGGGCTGGTTGCGAGCCATTCGCTCGGAAACCAAGCGAGACGACGTTCCAGCCAACAACTGAATATTTGCATTCCATCTACGATGGATCCAGACAAACGGCCCTCCGCCTGTATATGTAGATTCACACACAAAAAAATACCAGCCACTTTCCGCTCTCGCCAAAGATCACGATAAAAATAACATAACTCGGACTACAGCAAAATGCTTTTCATTTCGGCTAGCCTATATAAAGGCATCGTATACACATGTACAGTATATCCGTTGCGTTGACTTCTGGGGGGGTAGGACAACTTCTACTGTGACCACTGTATGTGTACCGCGGGCCTGTATGAAAAAAAAAAGAGGAAAGCGCGGGTAAAGTCTATGGGAGGACGATATGCACAGAACTCGTAGCGAATATATGGGGACACATAAATAGGGGGACTTGTATGCTCGCTGCGTGCGCGAAGAGTAGGGGTTCCTCATTTACATAGGGTCCTCGTGTGTGTCGAGGATTTATGCACTCGAAAGATTCGAATTTCCATACAGAGACTATATTTCGGTTTCAGTCGCAAATCTATGCAGCGCTGCTCAAACATTTGCCTGACATACATAAAAAAGAGTGGTAGTAATTGAAATATATGTAATGTTCATTTTGCACAATAGAGTGTCATAAATAAAAATGAAATGTTGTATTTTAAATAAGGTGTTGCATACCTTGGTATAATTTAATGAAATATCATATTTCGTCAATATAAATTCAAAATGTATCGTAACTGTTCAATAATAACTTCTTTAGAAATTTTGGCCAAGTTCAAATTTAACACGAACAAAAAATTATCCAATTTCCTGTTCAATAACAATACAATACACTATTAAGTCCTGATTTCTCTGAACGACTAAGCAATGAGATCCTGACCTCTCAATAACAAAATTATAAAATAATCTGTCCTCATGCTGTATTAGCACAAACAATTTTCTTTTGATATATACATAATAATAAATTTATATTGATGATTAATTTTTACTTTTGCCATAATTATAATTTAAACCAGATATTAGACTAATATAAAATTATTCAATTTCCTGCACGGGATATTTATGAACATTATTAAACTGTAATTAAAAGTATTCAAATATTAGTAACAAACAATAACTGTAATTTTCTTAAATTCTCGAAAAAATTCATTAATACGAATGTCAGAAATGAATCAGCAGAGGTAAAAATAAGTACAGACCTATTGTGAAAGATGATTCATGTAGGATAGCGTTCAACAGTTTGAAAATCTCTACTTTAGACACTTGCTAAATGCGATAGACCGAATAGCACTTATTTATATAAACGGATTCTTAAAAATCGACGAAGAAAAAAAATAGAGAGACAGAAAAAAATACTATAAGCCTCTTTTAAGATATGGAGTAGAATCTGAAGAATATCATTTTTTCCATTCCTTTTTTACTCCCCGGGTCGTCTGAATAAACGTCCACTTGGTCGAGATTTATGAAATATCTGCGTCTATACCGGCATTCCCCATCCGACTTGATAAAAACAGACTAAGAAAAATATATAATATGCTTTTTCTCTGAGACAAAAGAGACGTTTGGTGCGGAGGAGGTGGGGGGTGGTGGGGTGGTGGGTGGAAGCGGTCAAAGTGCCTCCTAGTTTATGAACTCGGAAATAAAATATGAGGCGAACGATATAGTCCTGAAGAGTAGGCCTATTATAGCTTTATCGTGTGTCCTATGGGCTAGCTAGACGCATACCGGCGACAACCCCGTGCATTCAGATTTACAATGCCGGTCACATGGAAAATGAATCATTTGGGCCCTGCAAATTTCAGTAATTTGTTCTCTACTTCACGAAATATTACCAATGCACACTACATCGGAAGTAGAAAATTTATAAGTACTGCATGTTGTTTCAGGTACACAATACCTATTTTTCTGTTGGCTAAATATATTTTTTTTTAATAATCAATCCAACTTTGATATTATTACCCTCTGCAGTGTCCATAAAAAATATTGCAGGACAACGTTTTGCTATTACTGTATTAACCATTGAATGCTTTATCAATCGATTCTCAAAACCATTAATCACTGTTAATAACGATCAATTAAATCACTTTGATTTCTCTTAACTTACAAGTATGTGTCATATTGTTTTCTGCCGATAGTGTGGTTAGTTCTAATTAATACGCATTACATGGGTTTTCTTATAAAATAAACATCACGAAAAATTATATTTACTCTTTGCGAAATAATAATAATTTAACGTTTACCTTCGTTAAGTAATAATTCATTACGCCTATTGTTTAGCAAATAATTACTGTATGCAGTTATTATTGGCCATATCGTTTCGTTATATTTTTTCAGGAATTTTCTCGTAAATTTAAACATGAGGGATTGGTTTTCCGCGTCATCAGGCAGCAGAAATTGGGTTTTGTCTAGTTTTCGAGGTGACCTGCCCCCGCGTTTATGTTCCCCTCTCGCATGGGAACGGGCAAATCGGCAAAGGAATCTCTAGTGCGGAAATTGGACTTCGCATTGCGTTATACGCAATTTATGACTTTGGTTATGAATTGCACGTATTTTTGAATATATAAAAAACAATAGCCGCGATTGGTCGAAAATTTACAGCAGCTCAAGACGCCGACAGAGAGATAGTACATGGAGGAGCAAACACGAGTGGGATCACTACAGACGGGAGATATGTTCCGGGGGAAACGATTGGATCAACGCGTCTGACAATACGCTTTGACCAGAATAACGTTTAAAAATAGACTTAGAAAGTTTTAAAAATAAGATTGCCCGCGCTATCTTGCGGATCAAATTTCCAACTATTAATTTGTTTACACTGATTTTATTTTTATTTAATCTGTTTTCTCCATTATTAATTTGTTGTTGCAATAATGAAAATATAAACCGAAAATCCATACTGAATGAAACACATAATTTTCAAAATTATGGTTAATTCCTCAAATTGATTAATCTTTAGAAATACTTGCGTCCCCAATAAATGATTATAAAAAATCTGTTGGCATCTTTCGCTATATTGTTCCTGAAACTCCCTAAATAATTCCTTTGTTGCTCTCTTATAATATTATAAGTACGTAAGCATTACTGGGAAATTCTTAAAAAACGAAAAAATATAACATACCGATATTGAAAGAGAAAAAAGACGAGTGACTTACTGTGCAGGTAGACCAGGAAAACTTGGGTAGCCCGACGGAAAATTCGGCATTGCCACTGGAGATTGCACACGATCTGAAAATAAATTAAAAATAAGTCACACATGGCGTAAAAAAATGCTCACAAATTCGATAATCCAATCTGAATCGTCCACAATCCTCGTCGAATATCACAAACAGACTGCTACCACAGACTCAATCGACGGTCAAAAATAGCCAACCCCCGTTGGAATTTCACCGAATCTTTTCAAGCGTGCGCAAGCGCGTATGGGCAAGCCAGTGTCACCTAGCAAAAGCAGAAGCCAAACAAACGTTATAAAGAGGAGGAGGATTCGCCTTGTATTTGCTCTGGAGAGTGTTCACGTGCGCCTATGTATTGACCACGCATGTATGGATGGAATGGGTGGGGCTGCTGAGTGTGGCACGCGGCTGATAAGAAAAGGAGAGAACAGACACCCCGGGTCTCGGCATAATGGAAAACGAGAGATGGGGAAAATGGGAACGTGTGGACTCCAATCGGAAGCGCGGAGCGCCGGAGAAATCGCGAACGAATTTTCGGACCTCTGCCACCAATGAAGCACGCTGAATTGAATCGATGCATACGCCATCCCCCGGCCAATCTCGTCGAGCACTCCGGAAAACAACAATGGGGATTTCTAGGTGGCTCGCTCCCCGCCGACAAAGGATCATTTCCATTAGGGGCGTCGATGCCAATCGAGATGGGGCGCGTTGGACTTTTAATCCCGGGTCTACTAGGTGATCATCGAAGTGAGCTTGGACGAGGTGAGCTTGGACGATACAAAATGGCATGTGTCTCTCTGGTTGCCAACATAAAATTATGCGCGACTGTATTTTCTAAAATAGTGATGATTTTATTAACTCATTTTATTTATTTTATTTTTCTTATTTTCTTATATAAATATTAAAGATTAGATCGAACGCGTCAGAGATAATCGAACCCGATATTTTTATTTTTCTTATTTTCTTATTTAAATATTAAAGAAGTTGATAATCGAACCGCGCTCATCATTAATCATTAACTACCGACGGATACCGGTGTCCCGGTCACAAAAAAAATGTAAATTAAAAAAAAAAATAAAAAAAATATTCAATTTGTTTTTTTGTATTATATGTGAATTTATTTGCTGATTTAAAAAAAATATATATTTTGTGTAAATAAATATTAACTGGTATATTTTTCGACAATACTTTTTCGTAAATAAATAATAGCTGGTATATTATTAGAAAATAATTTTGTGTCAATAAATATTGCGAAACGGTTAAAATAAATCTTAGAGCGCTATTACATTAAATTTCTTTCAACGTGGCATCAACCCGGTTACATTTAATTTTTCTACTGGTATCAGAACTCGCTTAACAAGGCATTACTCCAAGAGGGTCGCAGGAGGATTTCAGCGAGAATATGTGGGGTTGGGGTGAGATAAAATAGGAAAAAGTGGAGAAGCGGGCGAGTAGAGGCAGAGATGGGGAAAAATGAAGAGGAAAAAAAAATATAGTGATTCAGGCGTTCATTCAATCACACAGACGTGTCCGCAGTCCTATCGTTATCGCCATCATAATAATGCTCTTCCACATTCGTCCGTTTGTATGTATTCTATGCGCGAGGCGAAAATCCTTCCACCCGTTCTCTGTGTGAGCAGCGTGATGCTCGCGGAGAAAGCGCCCCTCGCGCCAATGCTGCGTGCTTGACCTTTCGACGAACTGATATCCACTGCTAACAAGGGTTGGGCTACCCCAGGCCCAATATATCGATAGCCTCCTCTTAAAAGATAATCTTAAACTTGTTCCATTTTTCTGTTTCACAAATACATCGGATTCTCACATTAAATTGCAAATTTTATCACCTCATAAAATATGACCTTAAAACTGACCAATAAAACAAGAAAAACAACGGCACGATATTAAGGGTGCATATTTACCTATTTTTCACGGTATTTATATGTTCGCATGCTATCAATCTATGAACTGTGATGCTTATAAAATTGTTATTTCCTGATTTAAATTAAATTTTGGAGTACATTTAATAGGTAGTAAAAAATATCACAAGCAACTTATTTCGGAGTGATATTTCTTATCCTTAGAACACGACTTCTTTGAAACAATTTCACAGGAATAATTTACGCCCTGTTATTCGTTCCTTAAAATTAAATTCGACTTTAGAACTACAAGCGCTAAGCAATATGCCGAAAATTGTTTCAACCAGTCAGAACACACATTGATGACATTGGCGCATTCATTTCCTTTTTCACAATATCATACGTTGCAATCGTTTGAAATAATTTCATGTAAATTGCAAAAATATGTTTGGCAGCAAAGTCTCGTAAATCTTGAATAAAATCACGACATTAATTGTCTATGCCAATTAATTCAGCAAAATTGCTTGCACAATGAACGTTGACTGAAGCTTTGGCTGCCTTCATGATTGGTGGTTGAACATACTCGCAATTCGGTCTCAGGATGCTTTGAAGTTAACCTGTCGTCGAGCTCACCCAAGCTTTATGTTCAGGGCAATTCATTTCGCTCCCTTTCACCCAGTACCTTTTACATCACGGTTGATTTTATTACCGGGATTTAAAGATTTCGGCTATTAGTTGCAACTCTCCTGTTTCAGCGATTTAAAATCCGCTCTAGAGCTGCTTACAGCAGACAAAACTTCTCTTATACCGTTCCAAAAGCAGGTGAAACCAAATAGGTAAGCCAAGGTCTACCTGAGCCTCGTCCAGGGCTTGTAACGATTTGAGGATAGTCAACTTCCACGGCCGCCTGGGGCACAGCCGGGGCAAATTTGTTTTAATATAGCTATTTGCATGTAAACGAGAATAATTAACAAGCTGATTGTCTTTGGCGCCACCTGGTGGTGAGTATACAGGTCAACAAGCGCAACAATACGTGTATCTCGGGCTCTCTCTTTCTTTCTCTCTCTCGCGCGCTCCCTTTAATGTTTAACTACGGCTGGGCCTAGAGCTGTCCTTAAAGCCAAAGTTAATTAGAATTAATTTGTGGTCATTAAATGGGGGGCGCAAATCAGGAAAGCACGTGACTTTAAATGTATATTCGTATGAAACACCGTAGAAACAACATTGGAAATTCACTAGTATCGTCTGTCGTCTATTTCATTAAAATAAACAATATAAAACTATGCGTAAAACTGAAAATAAACGCCACGGATATAAAAATTGCTAATTAAATGACGTCTAGTATTTATAATTCAACAATGGAAACGTAAGTCCTGTCTAGCCCGGGTTTAATTCCCGGTGCAGGCTCTCGTTTATTTGACCCTGAGTACTGGTGTCACTCCTCATAGCCGTGGCCTCGGCTGAGGCTAAGGGGTGACGAATTCCCCCTGAGCTCCCTGTCCGTTTGGACTATACCAGCTGCCATTCCTTTCCCATTCAAAGAATGGAACTGTGGTCGACAGGCTTTTCCATTCCAATTCGCTAATAATGCTGTTTCGGAAAATATATACGAGATGGCGCCACCGTTAAGCGGTAATTATCCCTTTAATGAATGGAAGCATTCAGCTGGGTTCAGTAGTGGCTTACAAGGTGCCTCAATTTGCGCACGGGAGCGGGGGATCTGCAGCCAGCGTGCAGCGCCATTAAAAGGTAGTGCTGCCATCTCTAATTCGCACTCTGTCAGATTTACAACGTAATTAAGTTTCGTCTTTCCACATTGGCGCGCGCGTAGCGCCCCGATGCTGCCAAGTCCATGTCACCATCTTATCTACACCGAGTACCACCTTTTTTTCTTAGCAAGGGTGTTAGCGAAACGAAAAAGAAATCACTTTTTACGCAGAAACAATTAATTTCATCGTCGCGTTTAGGCGCTGTTGCTAACACGAATGATGTCTACGAGGTTATTGCAGAAATGGGAAATGGCATCGGTTTGTCCACTTTGCAATTTCAAAGTCAGGTTAATCGTATAGGATTCACAGAGGATTCCATTGTCGCCCGTCGTAATGCTCTAAAACACATTTAAATTATGAATTAGATGCTGTTTTGGTAAAAACGAACTGTACTCTGTAAGAAAGTAATAAAAACTCTACTTTAACTGATGGATTTGATGTGACTTGCGGTCAGACTAATATTCAACTGATTTATTAATTTAATATTTAATTGATTCGTTTTTCCGGCTGTGTTTAAAAGGTAATATTGGGAAGTATTAAACAAAAAATGGTAAAATCCTAGTTGTCTTAAGTGTTACTAATGATTGAGTTTCAAAAGTAAATATGTCAATTAGCGAATTAGTTAATTGATTCATTTTTCCGGTTGTGTTTAAAAGGTAATATTGGGAAGTATTAAACAAAAAATGGTAAAATCCTAGTTGTCTTAAGTGTTTCTAATGATTGAGTTTCAAAAGTAAATATGTCAATTAGCGAACGCAATCCATCCGTAATTCACCTTCCGCTAACTAGATGGCGCGCTCGCTCGCATCCGACGAGCATCTCAATGGAGAAGCGGAGCCTCCAGACAAGTCTAGAAGCGCGGCACTGCCACTAGAAGCCACACCAATGATAACATTGAACATGCGACTAAAAAAAAAAGAGAGATCGCTATACCGGGGATCCACCAGACCTATTAAAGATGTGAAAGAAGACGCAATAAAACATTCGAGGTTTTTTTTTTACATTATTGGAGTGGGGTTGCGATGCCGTCGGGAACGCGAGAGAGGGTGAGCGCGGGGGGAGAGGGTGGTAAAGATGGTGAGGGATGGAAGGGTGCGATCTTAAAAAGCTTCCTCTCGTCGGGTTGTGATTCGGCTATTTAGACTATTAGCGTCAAGAAGCCGTACATTGCCCCGTTATATACGATCGCAGCTTTGGCTTGAAGAGTGAGAATCAACTAGCAAGAGTGTGCAGCCCTCCCCTCTTCACTCCTCGGGTAGTTTTGAATGTCAGAATTAGCTGTAAAGATGTAAACAGATTTGGAAAAGAAACACACCACCCGAAGAAATGTATACGCGCGTTTTAGTTTCAATTTCGTTAGAATGAAGGCGGAATATGTAGTTCTGGGACATTACACCGTTACAGTTATTCACATATGATTTATACATTAACTTCTGCGCTTGAAAAGTTAATGAATTTATTCTACACATTAGTTAAAATTTACGAAAACCAAATATCCCAACTTTGCATTACTGTCAACGATAATAGTCATTATGTTTACCGTGAATACACTGAATGCTTAGAACGTTATATCTATTTATTTGAGATCGAGAACAACATTACGTTTGTTACAGTAATATGCTGAAAACCTTTGTTGTTGCAGAAGCTGTAGAACAAAACATAATAAACTTTTTGTTTGACTGAAGATTTAAAACTAAGTTTTATTAACAGTGCACTTAAAATCGTTGCTGCTTCAAATAATGTGTCATTTCCCGGCCATGGGTGAAGTCGATTTGGAATCGAAAATAAAACCCTCTGATTCGTAGGCCGACGCCTTATCTACTAGACCAGTGTTTCCCAAACTTTTTGGCTCGCGGAGCCCCTTTTAGAACAAACTTCTGCGGCGGAGCCCTTAAGAGTCTAAAAATGTTAATGGCGGAGCCCCATTTAATACAAGTTAATGACGTTTGGATACAAGTTAATGACGTCCAGGAGTGGCCGCGGAGCCCCTGGAAACACAGTTTGGAAAACGAGGCACTAGACCATCAAGGAAGGTCAGTGAACTACTCGTGTATCGAACATATTATACATCAAAGAGAACCATCTCTAATTAATTTTAAACGAGGAAAAATACACGCGAAACTTGTAGAGAGAAAGTGAGAGAGAACCAGGCAAGTTTCATTAACTTTGCAGCTCTTGAATCGCTCCACCAAACGCAATTAACTCGTTTCTATAGGTTGAACCCAATCAAGAGCGCCACTTGTCATTGGCTGTTCACCGCACCAATCACCGTTGGCCCTTTGTCGATGAAGAACGATTTTGCGCGCGCGAGCATCAACCAGGTAAGCCCGAACGCGCAAACTATTTTTCCAGACCAAAAGCAATACTTCAAGTTTTTTTTTTCTTCTTCCTCTCTCTCTCTCGAGAAACGAACAGATTATCTTCAAGCTTTTCTCCAATACCATCCCTCTTCCACCCCCCTCCTCCCGCTTTCCCCACCAATGATGTAATTGGTTTCCCTTTCACAAAATGTCTGGCGGACACCCACTAAGAAACTTCATAAATTATACGATTTTTTTTTCCTATCTTCCTCACTCGCTTTCTTACGCGTCGTCCCTCTTTTCTTCGTCTTCGAGCTTCGGAGAAAGGCGCAATGAGACGATATTTCCTATTCTATAGATCACTTTATTGCCCCTCGACGCGCGTCTTCGTACTGCTTTTTTCAACCCGAGTCGCGAAGGAGTATCGCGAATTATCAGCCGGGACTTGTTTGGAATTAATTTCGCCCGCCCGCCCGCCCGCTCAGCCAGTCGGGCGTCGGCTCGGCGAAATAAAATCAAGGCGGCTGGCCTCATACATGAACAAGTCCGAACTCGTTTTATATTTTACGTCCCACGGCACTATATCTCTCGCCGGCGTTCTCTCTCGCCGTGTGAGCGGGATTTCGGAGTGTGTGTGTGGGTGGACCAAAAAAACAACAACAACAACACGGGGACGGTGCTCTTGGATTCGCCGATCCGACCTGTCTGCATTTGGGATGAACGCGCAACAGATAATAAATAACGGGCTTCCCGTACAACAGAGTGGGCTAGAATCTCAAAAAAACGAGAATAGCTGGTTCGGACAAAAATCCTATTACGTACTCGAATGTGGAGCAAATTTTGATTTTTTTTTACCAATGTTCTTGTAGAATAAAATAACAATCGTGAACCAAGGATGATACGCCATTAGCGTAAAAAAAATCGCATTGATTTGTCGATCTCTAAATTGGTTGATGCCAACATATATTTGTGGTGTCTAGATTGATATGCAATTTTTAAATTAGCTGATCGTGCCGCCAAAATTGATTTGCACTTAATTGATGTTTCAGGTCTAAATTGCTCAATTTACCGTAGCTCTCAACACATTTGCGATGTTTAAAATAATCTCGCAACCGTATAATTAAGTTATCATCTACTTTGGAGCATGTATGAAATGAGCTTTCCTTATTCTTTATCTAGTGGCGTTTAATATGTGCCTAACGTGGTTACTTTCATATAATTTAAAGCATTAAAAACTAAATAGAAAAATAAATGATAACTTAATTGAATAATTAAAACGAAAATATATGATTAATTTTTTTTTTTTTTTTTAATTCACCGTAGCGCCTAGTGCACTACAGGAATACTGCACCCTCGTGTCTCTTTGGA
>JAUJYS010003729.1:0-12738 GCA_033995665.1 Melogona broelemanni | reverse complement strand
ATCGAACCCGGGACCGTTGGCTTCGTAGCATGTCCCCATACCCACTGAGCCATCGGTTCGTACATATTTATTTTATTCCTGTGATTATTTTCTACAGACTAAAGAGCATTATTTTGTCTGTTGTCACATAAGTATGAAGCACAATAGACGCCCCTAATGCACACTAGTTATGGCGGCCTGTCTGAATGTGCATGTGCAATGGAAGCAGATGACCCGAGTCCAACCCACACTGGACCCACTACTGATGACCATCATTTATTATGCTTCGCTTGCGGAAAGGTATTGTAATTGCTATACTCAGAAAATGTACGTATCATTGATTAGAATATAGGGGCAAATTCCATGTAATAATAATATCACGCAACATTATCGGTAAGGAGCTACATTATTTAGGTCACTGAGAATAATGCATGGTTTCTTGATATCGATTATGAAGAATACTGGTGTACTTCAGTGGCCCGGATTAAAGTTACCACAATGCGTTGTCAACATTAGAAATATTGACTACCGGATATCAAAAACCTACGTTCAGAAACAGAACAGGATGCTCAGAAAAACGTATCGAGCTCTCATTGGAGAAATGAATGTATGGTGAAGAAAATTCAAAGGAAACTGAAACGTCTTTCCCCCACGAAACACTGTTCGACTATACCCAGTTTACCGTCCTAAATCCATTTTTATACGAAAATTTAGTTTGAAAATAGAAGACCCACGGCCTTAACAGCAACTTGCGCTGAAATATCCGGGCGTGCTACACCTGTACTGTAGGTGCATTGCACTATATTTTGAATGAGTACGAGTTGAATGCATAACAGAGGTGTCTTACATAAACTTCGAGCGGTATGCAATATAGTGTAGCATCTATATTTAACTCTCCTCTCCCCATATACTGTACACGACTGAGCATCGCATAAAAGTGAGCAAATCACCAGCCATTCGGCGAATATTCTTACAACGCCTGTAGTGGAGTATGCGCCCGCCACCGAACAGACAAAACAGCCCATCGATAGAACTAGCACGCGCGAGTTTCTCGATCTTCGCCTATACACTACAATTGTACGGTTGCTCACACCAGGTATATCCGCCCGAGATCTTCCGCTCCAAATTGCGTCGATAAAGCGCCAACGGCTACCGAGATCTATCGCATCATATTTTTGCTCAACTATGTTGGCATTTCGAGCGAATTGCTGAACGGGAAGGTGGCATCGGAGATTCGATTAAAATATGTTTTACACAAGCTGTCTTCAGTTGGCATTTAGTCGCACACGAGTGATCTCAGGAGGATATGATTTCATCTACATCGTTCGCAACAACCGTGCATTTCTATCTCAGCCAACACCAAAATACAGAATGTAACCGATTCGATAAGACTTACTTTCAACCCCGAATTGGGCGTTTATGTGGTCATGAGACCCGCTGGTCATTTTCAGAAAACCTTGAACGCGAGATATTTTAAAAATTGAATCGGCAATAGCTGCGTGAGGCGGTACTCGATTGACAACAATGGAGAGATAGCAGATATAGGGTTACCAGAGGTCCTCAACGACTCGATGGCACTCAGAAACAAGTAATAGCACCCAAGTACAATTACAGTTTATATAGGTGTTTAAAAAGGTGCACCGGTCACTGGAGGATGTAACGTACATAGAGTGTTATTACACTTGGCGATGGGAATGTCAGAATGTACTTGCGTGGAGATGCGCGAGATACACAACTCTATCCACCTCCAGCATCTCAATGCAGTTCTCTCTCCGCATTCCGAGGGCTTGATTACTACACACGTCGTCGTCGTCGTCGTCTCATGATCCACGTGAAAGCGAAAGGAGACGTCTCTCCCAAACCATAGAGATACGATCCAGGTGTGGTTAATGGTTGATGGGCTTGTCACTGTCGCACGACATCTCGCTGTGAAATAGCGATGCGGCCTTTGTGGAGCACAAAAGTATAAGCCGAGACAACATACAAAGCATAACGCGACGAAACTATCCATCGCTGGTTTTTTTATGTTTTTTTTTTTCCTATGTGCGAAAAGGGATAAAAAAGTATTGCGTTTTTATACATCTTTGTTTCCACTCTACGAATATTATCGGTTCTATTAAAAATTCAAGAGTATTAAAAACCAACTTGGGCAAAATTAACCAACCATCGAGAAGTTCATACGTGTCGACGAATAGAAAAATATCGAGAGAAAGGATAAAGAAATAAATTAAGGAAATTCACAACATTTAGTTGGGCAAATTTAGGCGAGCAATATTTTTATAAGGTATCCTAAGATAAATCTGAAAGGATATTCTGGATTTTAGTATTTCAGAAATAAGCCAGGAATGTATTGTTCTCGTACAGCGCCAATATTCTCGCATCTCAGAGTGGCAGATTATCAAGCCTACGCCTTGCATGTCAGGAGAGTAGCCTAGTTAATTACTTTGTGCGTCCTTTCAAATAACTCGCAACATCAATTGTAAACAAGCTTAACAGCACTTTCATCGAAACCAGCTAGACAGAGGACAATAATTAAGCTCGCGGAAAGTAGATTGAAATTAGTAGGAACTGTTGTTGTCCAAAGTGCACAAATTGTCAATTAATTTGCGCATGGCCAGCAGAAAAGAACTCTCCCATCGCTCGTCTAATGTACACAATGGAACCGCCGCACCATAACCTAGTTAAAAGTAACTAGCAACACATAGTATAGGCAAGCAACCCGAAATGCCTAACTAGCGAAAACAATGGCTTTTCAACGAGATCTAGCTAGCTATCAAAACAATCTTGGATTCACGCAAGATATTATCTAGCAAGTGCTTTAAAAAAAAGTTAGAAGGTTCACGGGGTTTTTATTCTTTGTTCAATATTTAAATATTTAATCATTTTGAGTATATGCCCGCTAGCCTATTTGGAGGAAAATATGGCTGGGGATCAATATACCAGTAGTTAAATACGTACAAAGATGGGACTGTCTTATTCTAACAAGCTATATTACAAAATGTTCTTTGCCTAATTTTACGCCATAATATTTTTAATTTGTACTCTCAAGCAGCTCAGGTTGAAAAGTTGAAAAGCAGCTCAGGCACAAAAGAAGAAAATGAATTTAAATTATTAATACGCTAATTTCTAGGGATAAATAATCCAATACTAACAGGATAACTAGTCTTATATTAACAAAGTCAAATGAAAAGTAATTAGATTAAATTATTTGCAGCTAGACGAGAGCATCAGTTTGGTATGCAGTCAGTTTTTCCGTACGTTTGTTTGAAACTGAGCCACCCGCTACCACATTGTGGAATTGAATTCATGGGGTTTAAATATGAAACGCGGCTCCTTTGATACTGATTTGTTCCCGTATTATAGCCTTTTAGTCCGTGCCCACCCTATAGATCACGAACCGAATACGTGAGTTGGATTAGATCACGGCTTTAGGCCAACTGCGTGGACATAGCTCCCAAGATTGAATTATCGTTCAAAGCGGATACTGGATACCGTGCACACTGGACGGGTCGACATCCGGTGGAATCCGGACTCCGAATACGGACACGAGGCTGGTATATTCCACACTAACCTCAGTAGACTCGCCGCTGCCAAACCCACATTTTCAGCCGTGTCAATAACTCTAAATAATTGTTAATTATTTGTGTTTAATGACTGAAATAAATTCGAAATAAAATAACCAAAACCAATCTATGTTGGAACTGCATCTTACATTTGGGAATATTTTTTATTTAAAATTAAATTTAATTATTGCAAAAGTAATTTAATCAAATTAAAAAATCTTTGCCCGGGGTTCAATTCAAATTTTAGCAGGGACAATTAGGGATTAAAAAAATTAGGAGAACGGTAAAATCAGCATTAGATTTCCGGTAACCAAGCAAGATTCAAGTTATTCAACCAAATCTGCTCAATTATTCTCAACTCACAACTGATCATAGAAAGAGGTCACAAGATCTCAGGAGGATTTCAGAAAATACGATAAAAACCTGAATGCCAAGAATTGCGCTCCTCGATCAGTTAGCGTCGGGGTCCAATGAGCTGCCACCACTGAGAATGTTCACCGGGGTCCCTACGCCGTTCAGTCGAGCGGCGACATTGTATAAAAACAAATCTAATTTTCGATTCTTTTCTCTGGTTCTCGATTTTTTCCCCTCCAGATTTGCAGCCTGTCGGCGATGAACGCACAACAGCTCAACTATATGTATATCTGGCGCGAATTACACGACAAATTCTAACCGAACTTACACGGCAACAGACAACACAATTTTCTCCCTTTTATCTGTGCTACTTCTCCATCGCTCCAAAAAGAAAGTCATGCCAGACGAAAAACTTTAACAGCCGCCTCTGAAGCGAGCAGACAGACACCAGTTGAAGACGACGACACCTTGCGCCTCGAGAGAAATCGTCAAATTTATTTCGGTTCAGTCCATATATGCGCGAATGGCCTTTCGTACTATCAATATGGGCGTATAAGCTATTCGCAAAGGAATTCCAACGAGCGAGGCGAAGTGGGTTAAAAGTACCATCCGCTGGACAATATGTGGATGGAATCTATCCATTCGATTTATATGGGCGGATGCAGTGACCCAGTTTCTCAACCATTCGACATTGACAATGCCTCGAACACCTTATTCGCAAATTGTGTTATTCACATCAGTTTTGATCGAGCGCCGTCTACCGATCAGAGTTGAACAAAGCTGTGATCTGGAATACTCTGGATCCGAGAGTCCGTCAATAGGCAACAATAATGGTTCACAATGCTCACATTGACAAATTAACCACAAATTTACACATAATGTGTAAACATTTTTTTTTCGATAGGTGGTGTACAGTGACGTATGTAACCTACAAGTATTAGACGGAACACTTTTTTTTCAGATTCTAGCCATCTATTTTCAAAGACTTATACCCAATTCAGTTAAACTTCGAACCTATTGACGATTTCGAACAAACCCTTTTCTCCAAACCAACCTATTTCAAAAAGCATTTTTATCCCTTTTACGCCCACTCTCAAATCAAATCCCATAGCGCATGTTCATCCTATCAAACGTTTAAATTCTGGTTTACCGCGGCCACCAGCGACTCCACCAGTAACGCCAGTCCTCGACCAAAAATCGTAAAAACAAAGTTGATCTTCAAATTTCTCTCCTGGGCTATATAGAGGAGCCACAGCTGCCTACCCACTCTCGGCGTCTCGCGCTTTCTACGTGTCCAATCCATTCAATGGAAACATACTACGGCAAGAAAAAAAAATCAAAATTGTCGATTTCCACGGATACGCAATCCCTACAGTAAACGGTTATGGTCTTCTCAAGAATGAAGTCCTCGAAAGTGGACTTGGCAGAGTAACTAGTTCCAGGAACGTAACCTAACAGGCAGAAAGTAACTAATGACAAACCAGTTCATCCGTAAGAGCAATTTTCTGGAAATTTAAATTTAAAGCCTGCTCGTTCGTAAATACTAACCAAAGTCAAAAGCGATAGAAATAAACAACCTCCGCAGAATTCTTAAGAGTTTGGCATCGCAGGAACTAGTGAATCTCCTTATTCGAAAAACAGCTAATGCTCCATGAAATTATACGAGTATATAGCTTAAATCCAGCATTATAAAAACTTGTCTATAAATAATTACGTTACGCTATATTCTGGATTAATTACGTAGGTCTTTAAAATTGCCAATTTGATTCAGATTTGTATTAAACTATTGTAATAGGTGCACTAAAATTAAACCCGACTAGCAATTGTTTTCACGTTTGCGCTAATGTATGACACAGAATTAGGACATCAAATGATTAAGTTGAATTACAATCGACGTCGCATTAATTTTGATTTTCAATCAGAGCTTTGAGTAATTAAAACTTAATCTAAGTCGACATCAATAGAGTTCTAATGCTCTCTGAATGTTTATGAACCAAGGTGTTTTTCAATTTGACATTGCCAAACTTTATAAATGGTAGAAAAAAAACGTTAGAAAAAAACTTCAATATAGTTCATCAAAATGAAAATTGAATGGATAAAACAGAACATTTAAACAAACGAAATCATGCTTATAAATTAATTCGTCCGCACAACAGTCAGTGCTCGATTACAAAATTGACGTATAATATAAAAAAACAGGCCAGTGGTCGAATACATAAGAATATCGAGTGACACAATTTAAATAGGATTTCTAAAAGCGTATCCGAAAAATGTGAAGTTAAAAGGATACACCCATAGGCACCAGCCATGCAAATAGGGAGAGAAACCGAACCATCGCACTTGCGTCACACTATTTATTTATATTTTTTTTGCCAGTGGACTGGCGATTGCGAAATCGCGGCGCACCTCTAAACCATTCAATTTGTTCGATACGAATAACAAAGAAATACAAAGTGGTAGAAACCCTAGACAAGCTGCTTATCGGCGAAGAGAAAAATTATATCTTATTAACCAAACTCCAATATTTATTTCGCATTCGTATGATTTATGATTAGAAACAGTTTTACATCCACTATTATTAAATTTTGAACCAAGGGCCGGACCTAATTCGTCCTATTTCTGTTACGACCATACAAGAAAAGATTAAACACGTCTAGAGGATGACGTGCTGTGTGGCGTAGTAGTTGCCGCGTTGTACTAATGCATCAGTGATCAAGAGTTCAGTTCCCGACAACGACCGAAATAATAAAATAAATTCGTACGCGCGCCCACCTTCAAAAGGAAGTGTAATTTGTTAAAGGCTAGACAAGCCAGATAGTTAAACAATATCTCAGGTAGGTATACAATGCCCAGCTCCAATGACCAGCTCGTCCTCCTGGGAGACAGATGTAACAATTTAAAATGATCACATTTGAAGGCGTCAATTATAAGATAAGCGTCTAAAGCGCCCAAATATGTTGAGGACATTCGACTTAACGTATTAGTATTACTTTTAGTCAATAAAACTATATTTTGGGTTTATGTCTGGAATGGCTACGCAACTCTTATCATGCAGCAGCTAACAAAATCACTGGATGGTTTCAGTATCAAAATAGTGGCCAACCTGCGCTCTATCTAATCCGCTTCTTTGATGTAGTCGGCGAAACGCAAAGGCGGTTCCCCGAAAATCAAATCACACACGGCACTCGTGCATTGCTAGGTAGCCGCGGATCAGGGTGGGCGGAGAGAGGGAGAAGTTGGCGGAATCCGTTGAGTCGCAACGGGCGGTGAGGGCGATGCGTGATCCGGGGTACCAGGGGGGGAGGGAGAAATGGGGAGAAGGGGGAGGGGTTGGATTGCACTTCGGAGCAGATATCGCGGCGGGATTTAGATTGCGCCCGGCCTCGACAGAAGGATATTAAACAGATGAATGGGTTTCCTCATTCGGTTTAGAGCAAACGCCACTCCGCGATCGAGGTGGAAAAATGACGCCAGTGTGCTTGCCGCTCCAGGAGCGGGGGACGCGCACTGGTGAAAAACAAATCTCTTTGTACTTTAAGGTCCGTTGGGTGCCGTGTGGAAATCCTACGGGGACCAGATATAAAGCCTGGAAAAATCGCGAACTCCGTTTTCAAATATACCCGTGGGTTGATCATTACAGCCCGGGTCAGAGGAAAACGCGACTTCTACATTAGTTTTGACCATCGTAAATGTTAATTCTAAAACCACCTGTATAAAAATCAGTATCCGGAGACAAAATAATAAAATAAAAATAGTTTAAATGCGACTAATTCGACTAATCGTAGCCCAGTCGGTGTAGCCACCCGCCTGTGGTGCGGCGGTCTTGGGATCGATACCCGGCGCGGGCTCACGTTTATTCGATCCCGTGGTACTTGTAAAAATGTGCCCCTCACAGAATATCCTGCAGTGATATTCACTACAGTGAGATGAAAACATATTTATTTATAAATCTCGGATATTTACATTATTTACTACAACTAGAGTAAAACAACTAAAATATGAATATGGATGAATTCTCAAATTGTCCACAATCACATGATGTTGTCGAAATTTCCGCCCACTTCGCATTCAAACAAGCCCATGTCCTTTCTTAGCTCTTAACGATTTTTTCCTATTCTGGAGCATCGCAACGAATGCCACATTACCAAATTCGAAGTGTACACAAAACAAACACCAGCCAATCAAGCGATGCGCGAACCTAATTTGCTTTTGTGTGTACATCGCTAATACAATCGAACAGGGAGCTGGGAGAATCAAATAAGAGCGATATGCTTACTTTTCCAAAAAAAATGCAAATATATGTATTCTACATCCAATAAGCCCTCCCATAAGCGAGCGCACAATTGCAAAAATACGTTACAATTGGCTTGATTTACGCTGACTCTTTGGATGAAAAAATGCACCCGCGTTTTAATTTTTTTGTACGATTGGCATTATACAATCTCTATTATTTACCGTGATATTCTCGTGAGTTTTTAAAATAATAGATCAGTTGTTACAAGCTGCAACTTTGAACAGACAGTTATAATGTACATGGATCTACTCGTATGTTAGCATATTAAATCGTTTCTAATGCTAAGGATATAAACCGAGCAAATCAAAAAAATGAGTTGTAACTTAGTCGTTAAGAACGACGGCCAAGCGAAGAAAAATCACGAGCATCTTAAAGATGCTAGCAATTTCAGTCACATCTAAGTACGGTAAAATCTGAACATTTAAGACAGATTACCAATGGTGAATTATTGTGATGAGATTTTTCTAAATATCAGTAGAACATAGAGCAAGCTCAGCTAGCGCAACACATTGTCCGAGCGAACAATGTTTGCAAACATAGTCCGTAACAACAGCGATGTTGTTATCATCGTAAAAATGGATGGATGCACTAGCCATTAATTTCTCAAATTTGTTTTACGAAGTCAATTACATTTTTGCACGGGCGATCCACCAAAAATCCAATCCAAACAAAATATCGCGCAATAAAGCGATCTAATCACTTGTTCATAAACATGGCCCATAAAAATATATTCCCCAAAAGGTGTGTGAATTGCTGTCCTACCTGTAATGATGTATCGGGTCCCCTCCACATCGAAATAGTTGACGTGGCCCGGCTCCTGTGACAGTTGCCGGAAACCCTTGAGGGGCGGCGCTTTCGGCGTACATCCCAATGGCGACGGTCCGGCATCCAGCTCGGCTCCGGCTCCCACTCCAACTCCGGCCACGGAGCCGGCGGCGGCGGCACCGGCCGCGGGCGAACTCTCCCCGTCGACTTTCGATAGATTCTCCGCCATATAGACTGCTGGCAGAACTGGATGGGTTTCTTATATTGCTCAATTATTATTAGCTGTAGTGCCGGATTTCTGATGGGCTAGATTACATTGGCTGGGTGGATATGGGGATAAAGATGGGGTTTGGATCGTACCAGCTCACCTGACAAGAAAAAAATAAGATACGGATTTAAAAACCGTTTCTGGGTTCAGAAACAGATTTGCAGATCTAATTTCGACAAACGTATCGCATCGAACTTCTCACAAAAGCGCTGCTCACGTATTAGTAAATTGGACGAAACCAATTCGAAATCTGTGCCACTTTTTATTAATTTTTAAAATTCTAATTAAAAAACAAATTTTCAAACTTCGGCACGAGATCATGGAAATGGTTTTCATAAGCCCACGTGCAAGAGCGCGCACGTATACAGATGCTCAGCTTTCATAATTTACTGTGTACACGTTTGTAAATCCCTTCATCATGCCCCAACTAAATACCTGTGTCGCAGATTAAAACTGTCTAAACTGATTACGCGCGCTCGGAAAATATCTATAGCGACACATGGCCATACAGAGCCAATACGCCGGCGGATGTTTTACCAGATACCCGCGTGGATTAACCTCTGGGGAACTCTCAATAAATCCGAGAGGTGTCCACAGTAGCGTTCGAAAAGAGCGTTTTGAGCGTCGTCCGGGGAACGTAGACAAAATGAGACGACGTTACTTTTCTCAGCCGTCTTTGAGGTTCAAACTAGTCAACGCTAGACTCTTGAGTTTCTCCAATTTACACTCAATAAACACCACCACTCCACATTCAATTTACAGATACGACCATCCCGCCATCGGATATTAAAATCGATCCGTTTTTTCTTTCCACGTCACTGACACACAGCGGGAAAACCAACAGTGTCAATACCGGTCCTGTCCGTCAAATCAAACTTCCGCCGTTCTGTCGTCACCCACGATCCCCGCAACAAGAAGCAGAAACTAGACCACAGCGCTAGCCAATGACATGCACGGATCGAGAACCTCCTTCCCCCATGAGAAAATATCTTTTATCGCGGTGTAGCGTGGGTCTAAGTTTCGCGCTTTTCGACGTCAAAAGTCACGTGTTGGCTGATTGGTTTTTTTCGGGTCGGCGAACGGCGGCGCAACTGCTAGCACGGGGCGGCGCTGCAACGTGACTGTGGTCGTTGTTGTTGTCGCGGGTCGTCGTCGACGAGACGCGGGTGCAGCAGCGGCGACGGTCGATGCATTAGTACGGCGAGTGTGGGGGAACGCAGCAAGCAGAGAGGAGCGGAGGCTGGCTAAAACCGCGTGCGCCGACGGCGGGAGACGGTGTGTTGGGAGCGGGGTGGGGAGAGAGACAGCGACAGAGAGAACGAATTGGTTGTTGGCTGGTGTGCACGCGCGGACCGTTAGCAGGCGCATCTCTCGTGCTGCGGCGATGCACTTTGCCACTCTTTTCGGAGTGTTGCACGTGTGCACCTAGTGAGAGAACGCGCGCTGCGCGACCCCCTTTGCGTTACCAGAGTATAAGTGAGGGATGGGAGTTGAAAGGGGGAAGGCGCCCACCCAGACGGACTAGCCAAGCTACGTCATATCCTCTTGATTCCCTTGGCCAATGCCAGATCTCTAGTGCATTTGACATTGGTCGTCAGTTTGAGTTTGAATAGAGAACCATCAAATTGGATAGAGAACCATCAAATTGTATAGAGAACCATCAAATTGGATAGAGAACCATCAAATTGAATAGAAAACCTTCAATTTGAATAGAGAACCACCAATTTCAATTTGAATAGAGAACCATACATTTCAATAAAGAACCACCAATTTGAATAGAGCACCATCGAAAATTAGGACCAACAATTTAAAAGGTGAACCACCAATTTTAATTGAGAACCACCAATTTTAACTGAGAACAATTAATTATAATGGAAAACCATCAATTTAAATGGAACTCGATTGGAATGGAAAATCATCAATTAAAATGGAAAACTTCGATTTAAATG
Source organism: Melogona broelemanni (assembly GCA_033995665.1). Classification (NCBI taxonomy): domain Eukaryota; kingdom Metazoa; phylum Arthropoda; class Diplopoda; order Chordeumatida; family Chordeumatidae; genus Melogona; species Melogona broelemanni. The sequence continues at coordinate 1,566 of JAUJYS010003729.1, read as the reverse complement.
TTGAGCGATCAATTCGAACAATTTGAACGGAGCACTATCAATAATAGAATCGATTGCGTTTCTGGACGATGACTTCGAATTTGACGGAATTAAGCGCCACTATCTGCGACAAATGCAGCCTGCAGTGCCAAATAACAAACGAAAGTAAACTCGTCGTGAAGCGCAGAATCCACACCCAATATGAAAACATTGCAATATAATTGGGAAACCTGAATTTATAATTTTTTTAGCACCCGAACCTTTCGGACTATAAACTGAAATGTCCTATTTCAAACTAGTCGGATTTAGCAAGTTAAGCGATTTTAAAGCGAGAAACAGTCAGCTCGTACCGCATGGCTGAATCATTCAATACCGCCTAATTTATCATTTTCGATAATCCACGGCACATTTCACGCCTGACTTGATTCATTTCTGCACAGTCGCAATTTTATGAAAAACGCCATCTGTTGCCAGCGCGTGGCTACATCACCAAAATACTGTTATAGAGTAGTGGCTGGGTTGGGGGAGGAGGTAGTGATGGCGTACCGAAGCTGCCGCCACAAGCCTGAGTTTGTGTTAGTTGGTTCCGTGGTGTGTGCAATGGAGCGGCACCAGATTTGCCAACCTGTCGCCCGGGGCCACGCCGACCACAAAATCCACCCCACCCCCTACTTCGCGTCCCTCACATCAGCCACCAGCGTCATTTATAGACCGATAAAAGACAGCAAAAAATCGACCAAATCTGAAGCCTCAATCCGGCCGAATCAAAGGTGCCTACTTTTACATTACAAATACAATCTGCAACCCGCAAGCAGCCCAGGGGGAGCCAATGGCGAGGGTCAAATGACCAGTCACCGTCGGCAGAAATGACCGTCAGCAGAGGGATATCTTATTATTTTTCGGTCATGTCCCCTCAACATGCATGTTAATTTGATTTCGCGTTCTTCAACGTCGTTGTGACGTAAGGCACTAAACCAAACCGCCATCCGAAAACATTGGTTGGATAAATTGCTCTTTAAATGACGTTGTCATCAGCAATCAATTGCAATACCAATTTCAATGGTGCCCAAAACCCCGATGTGAATACCGGCATAATATTTGCATACGCATGATCTATTCCCATCCGGTTACTATGTTTTCTTTCTGAACGTTCCATATATTAGAATAACAAATAAATTTGAATAATTTATTAGACAGGGTCCAGAGACCAGGGTCCAGAGTCCGGGGACCAGAGAGATTAAGTATTTTTTTCTTTCCCCGGAGTCAAAAAATTCTTCCCCGAAATCAAAAAAGTCAGTAAAATTAATTAATTATTTTTCTTTATCTTTCAATGTGTTTTTTTTTTGTTAAGTCGCTTACAATTACTATAATAACAGTCCATCAGTGTCCAAGGAGATTGCTTTCGCCGAATTGGGGTGCGTTTTTCTAAACGAAATACTTACCCGAATTCATCGGCTTTGGCTTTGCGAAATTGGCGCCACCGGTCTCGTAAGCCGATCGCCATGTCAGTGGCTATCACGATTTTCAATCTCGACGCTATGCAGATTGATGTGGATGGTTTGTAAACAAAATTGAAGTGGCCGACGC
>JAUJYS010003728.1:0-12738 GCA_033995665.1 Melogona broelemanni | reverse complement strand
CTAACGAATAAACGAAAGCCTGCGCCGGGAATCGAACCCGGGACCTTTGGCTTCGTAGCATGTCCCCATACCCACCACAACATTGACGTATTATACGTCAGAAAAATAGCAACGAGTGAAACTGTCTTTTTCTTGGCTGCGTCTCAGGCCTCATTTTCGAAGTCTCGGAAAAAGCGGCCTTAGATTGGCTGAATTCTCATTTCGAAATTATAAAAGCAATTTCCAGTCCCCCCTCCCCCCCCAATTTAACTGAAACTATTGTCTACGAAATGAGAAGCTCCGCTTGTCTCGTGTTCTTCTAGAACATGCAGAATGTTACAGCTACTTCGGCTTTTCTGCTGATTCCATTGTGTTCCTACAAGGGGGGCTGGGAGGCTGGGTACTTTTCCTCTTCCTTCTCCCCCAAATGGTGGTGGTGGTGGTGATGGGAGAAAAATCGTCGGTGTCGCATATTCATGAGTGCAGCCACGGGTGGTGTCCACGGTGGCTACTGCTGCTTTATAGGAGGAGGCTGGACATGAGGTGGGTGAGGTAGGTTGGGGGATGGTGGACACCCCCCCCCCCAGTCTTGCGCATGCCGTGGTGCGTGTGCGCGTGTCTGTCGGTGGTCGGCGTCGTTCGTGCTCTGGAAACGGACCCGGCGGGAATTTCACACGAATTGCGAAAAGACTTAGATTTAAAGCCAATTTTAAATCGTCTCATATGACTTGATTAATGCTCAATCACATCAGCAATAAACAAAAAATAACAAGAATATATTACCAAATATTCGATGCCTTCACTTCGACAAGGAATGTACTTAACATCTTAAATCAATTTTACAAACCCTCAATATCGTAATATATCGTCATAATACCTTTGTACTGCTAGCAGCACATGATGCCCAGTTCAGTTGCTTCTTCCCATTGACATTCGAAATGAACGTGCAATATTTTTTTGGTCACGTGTTCCAACTTATCCGAGTACCGTGCGGATGCACGTGGACTCTTTCACTTCCCTTCATAAAAGCGTGTGGTTACGTGTGCCAATGGTTTGTGAGACCTGGTTAAACTGCCGTCACGTGCTTCGACACGGAATTCTATATATCACGTGCACGTGAACGTGAACGCCGTCTCGTACACTCTTTGTAGACGATGCACGTGAGTTGAAGCACGTGGACATGGCTAGGTGGCGTCGTCAACGCTCCTCGTGGGACAACTCACCTCTTGTGGAGGACGAACGCTTGTCTGGTGTGTTATGGCGCGAGGAAGGAAGGCAGAGAGGCGGCCTATAGTGGCTGGCGAGTGCGACGTCCGTGTGGCAGTGGTGGTGGTGGTGATGGTGGTAGCGGCGTCGGCAGCAACTCCGCTGACGGCCCGACGAGCCCGACGAGAGCCCGAGCCTCGTCAATTGGCGCCCCTAATTCAATTAGGCGCTCATTTGGAACCAAGCGCCGGCATTGATTCTCTTCCGCGCTCTGCACTCGCACTCGCACTCCCCGCTCTTCTTTCCGGGCCCACTTCCCCCCTCCCCCTTCCATCCTCTACCACCCTCCTTACATCCCCCTAAGGCTCATCCGCCAATCTCTCGCATTTCCCCCTCCCTCCCCTCAGTCTGTTCCATTCCCCCTCAAAATGTGTCCCCCCCACAAACATACACTGGTGTTGGACAAATTAACGGAAACACTAATATTTGTACCACCGCGAGTTTTATCTATTCTGGCCCATACATGTACAAATGGAAGTGTTTCCATTATTTTGTCTAACCTCTGCAGCATCAGCAGTAGCATCAGCACTTGTGAATGAGCACCTCATCATTTGGCCATCATCTAACATGATGCATTTGGCTGCTCACGCCTCTCTCATCCTGGTTAAGGGGGAGTTGGTGGGGTGGAGTAGTGGAGGGGTACACTAAAGCCCCAACAGGGCCCGAGGGGAGGAGGGGGGAGGCGTGTCATTTGGAGTGCGGGTGGTGTTCCGGTGAAGTTGAGGTGATGACAGGATAGAGTGGCTGGGGTTAGTGGGGTGGGGAGGGAAATCTATTGTTGACGTCAGCGCCATCACGTGTCGTCAACAGGAAATGGTTTGTCCACTACTTTGTTACACGATTTGTAGTTGGTAGCACGCGCTCGATTCCACGTGCAAGTATTTTATGTGCATTTCATCGCCATTTTAATTTTTTTCTTCCGAATTTTTATTATTTTCACCTTTACTAATTTAACGCGATTACTTGATCCAGTTTTAATCGTTAACATGTTCCGGTACACCGCTGAAAAGTATGGCAAACAGAGTCAGGTGAATTTAAAAAAAAATTAAAATGGATGTTTGAGAAAAGGCTTCAAAACGACGAAAGAACAAACCTCTATGTTGCCTTCGTCACCACTCTTAAATTAGGAATCTAACTAAAAGAAATATTCAAAATCTTCCTCGGTGTACAGACGCTACAGGCAATTCCGTACACCTCGTGTTGCTATGTCAATGTGTATTTTTACCAATACTCCTGCATTTTTACCAATACTCCTGGATACAAAATAAACAAGGTGTCCTCGCGCCGGGAATCGGACCCTAGACACCATCGCACTACCAATCGTTTTCAATGCAACCTTTTTCAACAGTCTTGCTTTTAACAAATTTGCTGTCAAGAAGACTTAATTAGAAAACGAAATCACCGCGTCGTCTTATGGAATCATTTATTTTCGAGCGACATCAATTTGTTTGCAATACCGGCTATGATTCGACAAATGGCTCACCTTTTGTCATGTCATTTGTTCCTATCGCATTTCCTATTGCTCTATCTCCGTTTATGTTGTCAATAGAGATTTGAATCGGAGCTGGTTAATTTGTTTCCGCCGTGTTGAGTTGAGAGATTCGAGCATGCGCGGTCATCCAGTCACCGCAATCCAGCACGCAGCCAACCTAATGCTGATGATCCTGCTTGCTGCTGGTAGTGGCTTTGTCCGCTTCAAATGTACAGGGATTGGTGGACAAAATAATGGAAACAGCTCGCTGTAATGTGCACTAACAGCTGTGTTTCCGTTACTTCGTCCAACCCCTATATATTGTGTACGCATGTACTAGTCTCTCTGTGTCTACCCTCAGCTCACACCTACACGCTTGACAATCGTGCTCGAATAGACAAACTAGTGCAGCCATCCCATATCCCTTCCCCCAACCCTCTTTTTTTCTCTCTCTTTCTTTCTCTCCTCTCTCGATTATCCATCCGATTGGAATGTTCGTGTGCGCAGTCACTGCAGTGTGGAGTTGAATCAGTGAAGCGGGAACTGGACAGCAGCAGCGATGGAATTAATTTCACCTTCCTCATTCGTGGTCAAGGCACAGAAAGACTCTTGTCGAATCGATGCGTCAGCGCTCACTCGAGCTGATATTTTCATAGAGATTATTCGTTCACATTTCATTAGAAAAAATTCAAAACAATGTGTAAAATTGTCATATTCGATTTTTGCTTTGCGGGAAAGGGCTCATTGATTGTCACCTATGCACGTATTTTTTAATTATTTTAAATAATTTATAATAAAACTTTACAGCGATAGTTAAATTGTCGCACTAACAGGCACATAAATATATTTTAATTCCACATGTCCTAATTTTTTAAGGTGAGACAAGTCTATTTCAATTTCATGCGGTTGCAGTATTTTGGTCATCTTTACGTGACTAACATGAATGTTTTATTTTTTTTAATTAAAGTGCGTGAACACGCCGAATAATTAACAAATATATTTTCAATTATTTTAAATGCCCGACAGAAAGGCAATTATATTCATCAGTTACACTTCTATGAACACCTGTGGTCAAAATACTATATCATAGTCCATTTTATTTTTGGTTGAACACTTAACAGGCCACCGCCTACTCTGTAATTTTATTTTTCATATTTTTATATTTATATTTTTTAATTCCAATTGTTTGTTGTTCCGAATCAAAGTGCACGTTTCCTAACATGAAACGCTCCTCGTTGTGAGTGGTAGCAAACAGGGGTCGCTGTTGTGCCGGTGTCGTTGACGCGTGCGCACGTGTCTACCCGCATTGCACGTGCCGACGGCAAGTCAGTCGAGCCAACAGATGCACGTGCCAGCCCCCCTCCACCCCCTTCGCTCTTAACTCAAGTGTTTGTCGTCGAGTGGCGAACACCACTGACTCGTCTAAGTCATGTATAGGGGCAAGTGAGTTGGTTGATAAAGGGGGAAAAGGAAAAAGGGCCCCTACTCTAGGCCCTTGACGTGGTGGGCGTAATGGTGGTGGTGGTGGAGACCCATTGCTGTTCATTCTGTCCTGGTTCAAGTGAGCATCGCATGATTGGAGGATGATTTTTTGCTCATCATGCTGCTGGCGGAATATTTAAGCCTTTCTTACCCAGCAGCTGCTGAAATCGTCATTTTTTTTTGTCGTATTTCTAGATATATTTATTGTTGTGGGTAGTACCACATTGTTGAAATCTGAAAATTGGACAGATACAGGTAGCTGTATATAGTTGGTGGAAATTTAAGATTAAAAGCTAATTCTCAAGCGTGCTGTGAGCTGTGATCCTTTTTCATGCCACCCAAATCGTTAACCTTCTCACCAACGCATTGTCGCCAATAGTGATTGCCTCATAAAGGGGCAGCCACGATGGCGTTCTGTTACGGGTCGTTCTATAAGTGGATAATCAAGCTGTTGCTGCTGTTTCTATGATATTATCTGATATATTGTAATGTTTACTTTTTTGTTTCGTATTTAAAAAACAAAGTCAGGTTACGTGATTCGCAATACACGATTATTATGTGCCCGCCGCGGTGCATTTGAGCGATGAAAGGACTGAGCATCTTTTATTGTCTGTTTCACCCCCGGGATTGAATAAACAACAGATAACCCACGCCGGGAATCGAATCCGTGACCGTCGCACCACCAAATCGGGGTCACCTGTGTCAATCAGAGGGTGGGGAAGGGGTGGTGAAAGTGTTTGTCCCCCACACACTAACCTGCCAAACTCGCGATTCGAGGGCTGTCCGAAAAGACACGTGACACGTAATACTCGATAACACGATTTCTGGTAAAAGGGGTTGGGATGAAACGATTTCTGGTGTTTGTCAGCGGCAAGACGCAAAAAGTGTTGGTGGAGGGGGATTTCCCTTGCTTTGAAGGCGCGGCGAGCGAAATTCAATTTGGCGCGAGGTCCTTCTGGAGAGGCGATACGGATAGACACGGGAGATGGAGACGAATTTCTCAACGCAGCCTCCTCCACCCTCCCACCATTTGGGATGCAATTGTGACGTCATGCCTTCAGCTAAATAATGCAGTTAATTTTGCGGGGAGAGAAAGACGTTGCTCTCTTAATTTGAGGTTATTTTATTTAATGTAAGCGACGGAGAGGTTTGTCGCTTGGAAAACGGCTAAGAGGCAGCGTAGAAGGGGAAAAAAAGTGTTCTCCGTGTCTCTTCTGCACGTTTTTTTCTTTTCACGTGCTCTTCGTCCAACCACCCCTTTCGCCTTTTTGTATTCCACCACTAGTCACCTTCTGCGTTGCACGTGCGCCATGTGTGTGTGGCTCACGTGAAAGTGCACGTGGCACATGTTTTGACATGTCGAGGTGGGTTAGCGACACGGCCGACGACGCTAACAGATTCCGAAAAGAGAGTTTTATTTAATTTTAGCTAAATGTAAAACGACAAATAAATTAACGTCGAACAGGAGGAGGGAAGATGGCTGCTTGCTACGCCAGACCCGCACTTCCCAACCTTACAACAACTAGCAGCTCCTGTTGTTAGCCCGCCACCACCACCACCATCACCAATGGATTTCCACAAACACGTGCAATGTACGTCATTGGCATCGGCGGCGGCGACAATTGCTGAGGCCTCAGCACGTTCTCTTGATTGCACGTGACAGGCGCACGCGCTACGATGACGTCAGCGTCCTCGCTCAACATAGAACGCCATTCCCTACCACCACTACTTTGCCGTTATGTTTCTGGTGAATAATAAAAGGTGGCGCTGCTGCTGTTGTGTCGTTATGGCGGTGGTTCTCCAATTATTCTTTATCAATAGGCTACATCATAAAATGTTGCGTTATCAAAGAATAATTCTGGTTGCAAGAACGCTCCATAGCGCCACTTTTATCATCTCATAAAGTAATTTTTTGTCCATGCTTAGTGGCATAAGTAAAATAATATACGACCTCGTTTCCCAAAGTGTGATCCTCGGCCGTTTCCCAGGGGCTCCACGGCCACTCCTGGAAAATAAAATAAACAATAAAACTCCACTAGCTTGTATGACATACCGTGTTGTGAATATGACTACAGGAGATTGTCAACCCTTCGTGTTGCTTTAGCGGTAGGTGTAGGGCATATTTTCATCAGTGCCCAGGATCATCGAATAAACGAGAACCGGCCCCGGGAATCGAACCCGGGACCACTCGCTCTGCAGTCTGTTGCCATACCCACTGTATTGCGCATTTGAAACGAGGTCCGCGAGTCAAAAAGTTTGGAAAACACTGATAAACAAGATTTTATTATTTCATTGTTACTACCCACTCGTTTTTTTCCCTGCTGTTACATGTCTTGAACTAACAATCCCCGTCTTATTTTCTCTTTTCTCCCGCCGTCTTAATCACCTGCTTTCCGTCTGGCCACCACCACCACCATCTACCTGTCCATGTCGGGGGTTGCGTTGTGCAGGTGTGGTTCCAAAACCGTCGTGCCAAGTACCGCAAGCAGGAGAAACAGTTACAAAAGGCGTTGGCGCCCAGCGTTATCCCCACCTGTAGTGGAGCCATGATGAGAAACATCTACCCGACCACCTCGCGCAGCTACCAGTACCCACATCACAACAGCATAGGATCCATGAACACTATGAACAGATATCCACAGGTAAGAAACAATCAAAACTAATTCTAACCCCGAAACCACTCCGTAAGATTTGTTCCATTAAATATTGAAATCGTGAAACAGACTTACATAATACTAAATTTACCGCGAATCGAGAAAATGTAAAATACATGGGCTTCTTTTTTTCGCGTTAATCAGAATTGGTAAAACAGAATTGCAATAAATTTCAGAATACCAATTTGCGGCATTAACATTAACTACTTTAACTTTATTTTTCCATTTATTGTTATTATTAATTAATTCATATTTTTCCTATCTCGCGGCATATTGACTCTTTAGTTTTGATCACATCTGAATTGTTTATCGTGCATTTAAAAATTTTATAAATGTGCTTTGAAGGTTTATATGAGCACGAAAAAAATTCACAAATATATGATGCACATAATTTACATCGCCGAACCGGAACGATGCAGATGAACTAGATGTAGTTTAAATACGCAGAATGATAAATACGAGTTAATTTGAACTTAAACTGTAATCCTGTTCATCTGCATCGTTCCTTTTTGGCGATTTATATTATGTTCATCGTATGTTTGTGAATTTTATTTCGTGCTTATAAACCTTCAATTGCCAGTAGTACGATAGAGATGAACATTGAATTAACGTAGCGACTAATTTACCTGTATCTAGAAATCGTGATTTTATAAATGTGCCGTTCACCTTTAAAGTAAAAATAGTGCTTGAAGAAGACTGTTATTGTTGTTCAGGAACCCATGATCTGATCCTGTTCTCTATTTTTCTTTATCTATTTGTTTGTGTGGCTTGGTATCCCGTCCATCACCCACTAGATGGCATCAGCGTCGTATCCGCAGGTGGCCCAGCCTTTCTCCATGTCCCACGCGGGTGCCAACATGGCCGGCATGCGGCAGGACGGAGTGGGCGTGGTCAGTCCTGAAGACGAGTGGTACAACAAGAGCCTGTCCGCCCTGCGCATGAACACGGCGCACCATCCCAATCTGTCCGCCCCCATGCTCCAGTATCAGACGTAGACATGCTCTTCTTACTGGGTGGGAGGCTGGACACTCCAGAATCAACAAGAACTAAGGTGGACGGTGGGGGACAGACCAAAGGCACGCATGTGCTTGTGCGTTTGCTGCGCGTCACGGTCAGATCGTGGCTTGATCTATACGTGGCTTTATCTGCAGCTGCTGCTGGCACCTGGCTGCTGTCGTCATCTTCACGCGCCGGCCACCATCCACCGTATCTTGTTGCCAGCACGTGATCTCTGATCACGCAGCGCGCGATGAATCGACCCATGAACGCACGTGGCCTGACCTAACTGCTGTCGTCGTCTTCACGTGCTCGTCACCATCCAACCGCATCTAGCTATCAGCACGCGATTTCTGCAGCACGTGATCTCATCAGCACGTGGTGAGTCGAACCATATGAACGCACGTGGCCATGACCATCTAAGGAGAGCGAGGTAAATTCGATTTCTACTATACACGGAGACCAAATAGATTAGTTGATCATCGTCACCAATCTCGGAGCGAGGTGAGAGGGGTCAATAAAGGGGTTAATGGGATTGAGGGGAGTTTGTTTGCCTTCCGCATTTTACCACCCGACATCTTTTTCTCAAACCCACCCACCAACTTTCTAGTCAAGCGACATTTCAGGTAATTCGGTTTATTTTCTTATGCCAGCTTAAAAAAAGGTTTTGAAAGTCATTCCCCGATTGTGGTTAGCGCGATAAAAAAGGTTCCCATTGGACATGTGTGTATACGAATGCAAAAAATACATTTTATAAAAACAATTTTTAAAATAAGTCTTATCATTTATTTGACGCGATATAGTTCCGAAAAGTAATGTGGCTCGTTTTGGTCTTGCTTGGGAAAAATTGGCGCCTTCACTTTGTTCTTTTCCCTCCCTACTTCCCTTTCCTTTCATCTGGCATCTTGTCATCTAAATTGTTCCGACGGCACAAGGCGAATCTTTGAGAAGGCCTGCGGTTTTGGAAAAGGAAGACGAGTAGAGAAGAGCGTGAGCGGGAAGCTACTAGAACAAAATGGGAAGAATGCGCCGACCGAGATTCGAACCCCCGTCTCGGGGGAGTTTCTGTTATCTTTCTCCGCGTCTCTCATGGTCTCTTTGCCGCGCGCGCAGACACTCACCGTCGCCCCAGCGCTCCACTTTCGCTAGTCTTTCCACTTTCTCTCTCTCTCTCTCTCTAATAAGTGCCACAACTAGTACTCCTTCCCCCCACCACCACCCACAGTTCGCGATATCTCGTTCCTAATTGGTGGACGGCTCGCCATTCGAAAATTCGTCCGCGACACGGGATTGGTTGGTCGCTCGTGTGACGTGGCACGTGGCAGCGCGCGTGTTCCTGTTTTCCACGTGCGGCATCACTAGCCTCTATCCGTTTTTTCCACGTGCAACCACCATACCACCACCACCACCACTAGCATCTATCGGTTGCACGAGTGACACGGTGGCAGCATATTACACTACTTCAGCGCCTCTCTCTCTCACACACTATTCCTCGTTCTCGGACTCGGACCGGAGCACGTGCGGGCGTGTATCTCCTGACTCTTCTTTTTTTTTCACGTGATGACCTTTACGTGATGAATGACTAATAAATGGAATAATACCGCCGGCAACATTCTAGTCGACTCTTTTTAAACCACCCTAAGGGGGTGGTGGCGCCATTCTTTTTTGACAAGTGACTACTCATGTGTTGTTCGTATCTGTTTTTGCTGCTAATCCTGTGAAGAAAAAAATAACGTTGTTTCCGTTTTCCATGACCGTTCGATGAGGGGTGCACCACCTAACTGGCCAAAGAGGGGGACACACACTTTCATGTGCAATTCTAGTCTTTCATATTTTTAAATATGGAAATCCATGAGCCTTGTTGAGTTCAAGGAAAGTGGCTTTTTCAAATTGGTGAATCCGAAATATGAAAATTTAGTCCGATTTTTTTTTTTAATATGCCAAGTACATGTTAAATGATTTTGATTTTTTTAAATATGGCATATGATAGTATATTAATTTTTTAACGCTAGAAAATGAAAGTGTTTCTCCACCAGCCATAATAAAAGGTGCACCTCTGATCATTGTACATTTTCGTTTGTTGAATCCGAAAGAAAAAAGGCCGTCTCACTGTATGGAAACACGATGTCTTTAAGTTTCGAAAAATTATCGCCGAAAGTGTGATGAATTCATTTTTGACATGTATTATATATTTTTTCATTTACGGTTTGAATAATAAGATGGGGAACTTGTATAATAAGTTGTGTATTCCATTTGCCAAATTTTGCATGTGCCCATTTTACAAGCAACGCGCAATACAACACAAAACTCTTTTTCAAATAGTTAACATTTGTACCTAACTACTTCTTCGAGCTAAATAGTTCACCAACCGAGCGAACAAATTTCATAATCATATCTCTACAACAGTAACCAGTGTTCAGTTCGCTCCTTTTGACAAGGAACCAGTTCCATTTCCCGTTCCTCAGATGAAAAATGGAAGCAGTTCCCGTTACAATTTCTCAAAAATTAAAAGGAACCTAGGCATTCTTAAGTTCCTTTTCAAAAGGAACCTGGAAATTTTCAATTCCTTCGATCAAAAAATATTTTAAAACAAAACAGTTTCGGGAATTAATGTACAGGACGCTGACCAAAAGGGTTCAACAGATCAAAATCTTTAGCAATTGCTGTTTGATGCTGCAAAAATTGTTACGCTTTCGACACACTTTGGAAAATTGTACTCTTATAAAATTGAAGGTTATGGCAAAAATAACTCTTCACGCAGAAAAAGAACTCTCGTTCCAGTTCCTCAAAAAAAAAGGAACCAATTCCCGTTCCAGTTCCTAAAAAAAGGAACCAATTCCCGTTCCAGTTCCTCAAAAATTAAAAGTAACCTAGGCGTTTCTAAATTTGCCAAAAAAGGAACCAGTTCCTAGGAACGGAGCTGACCCAACACTGACAGTAACATAATCGAACTATCTTCCTTTGAATTTGATCCTGTTATTTCATGAAACGCCGTCAACGGTACGTTGGAGATAGAAGCGTGCAGCGCCATCCCGCGGACTATGTGATCCCTACGAAAAAAAAACATTATCTTGTTTATGCCATGTTCGCGTCTCCATTTAATTGGTGCAATTAAAACTCTCCACTTTCCCCCCACCAAAACTACTTGAGTGAAATTGAATAAGTTTCTTGTCTGCCTCAGGGAAATTACTTTGGTATGTGTGTGCGTATGTGTAAATGTTTTAAGAGGTTGGGGGTGAGCGGGGTGAGGGTCTCTACTCTCTTTGACTATCTCTCTAAATTGGTTATTCATTATTGGGTTTGGGAAGAAGACAGGGTGGTTTTGACTCTTGACAGCAACCGCCGCCATCTTGTTTCGCTAAAGAAATTATGAATTAAACGTGAATGTCACATGTACTCGCTTCTCTCTTAACTCGATTTTGTCTTCTCATCGCATTATACAGGAAACATTTTTTTCCTTCCTCGTTTAGCTTTTGATGAGTAAGTTTCTTCGCGATTACAATGGATTACACTGTTGTTGGCGGTGCCGAAGTTTCCTATTTCGTTTTCAGAGATAAATTGTCTAGATTTGGTCCGCTTTGTATTTTACAGGATGGTAATCTTAGATCTCACTTACTTAAATCAATATATTATTAATAGAATGACTAATTGGCCTAACGATTTTCGCACTATTTCATCCAAGTGTAATTGAACTTGTTGTAAATCGCCTACTTACATTACTTTGAACAATAATTAATATTTCGAATGAATTTGAGGACAAAATCTTTTCAAATTACTTGTTTTTTTTTCGTGCACAAGCAGGTTTCAATTTTTTTGCAGAACGTTTCAAGTGACTCTATGGAAATGGCCCGGAAATATCTGCGCATAAAAAGCAAGGCAATGGCGATTCACGAATGTGTCAGAATGGGCTGGAGCTGCCCCCTGTTAGCGGGCAATCACTTCTTGCTCCTATAGCATTACGAGCAAATTGCTCGTAATGCTATAGGAGCAAGAAGTGATTGAATGCTCGTCGAGCATTCTACGAGGAGAAGTTGTTATGGTAGGAGAGGAAAATTATTTAAAAATTAAAAACTTAAATTAGTTCAGCGTCTTATACTCTTGTGTCTAATGATCTTAAGCTCTTATTAATTGGTGCAATCGTCCCGCATATATTTTTTATGATATCTGAAACATGTTCCAACGATTTGTCTGCTTTCTCCATTTGATGTCAAGTGAAACATCGCCATACTCGTACGATAATTTGATACTTGATCATTTCTACGTTGTATCACAGTCAGCTCGTGTTTCAATTTGCTCATCAATCGAAGGAAGACTCGTGAAAAAAAGCAAAAAAAAAAAATCACCCAGCCCATTCTAGCTCTTAACTGGCGTCAGACACAGGCAGAATAGGCAATAACACACTCGCTATATCCATTTCATTTTGTCTTGTTTCTTTTACATTTATTTTTGCTGACACGTTTTTGTTCGATCGTTTGTTTCGTTCTCTCGTTCTCGGCAGCGGCGAACGTCTGCCTAATTTGAAATTCCAATTTCTTTTTTTGTTTTTTTTTTTCTTCACCCCATCCTCCTTTTCTCGTTCAGAGTGAGACTAGGGGGTGGGAGTGGGGGTTCGCCTCGGGACTTCCCCAGAACAAGAGAGGCGTCAGTTTTCTGTACGCCGCTCTAAAACTAACCCCCGTTTCTCTCTCCCCACCCCCTCCCCTATTTGCCACTCCCCCACCCACACCCCCCTTCACCCAGCTCTCTAATTTTCGGGCTCCCAGTTTGTTAACTTGGGAATTTATTTCTTACATTGCGACGTGTGTCCTATAGCAAGACGTCCCGAGCTACATAGACGGAGAGAGAAGCGATCGATTTTTACCGTGCGCACTCTCTCTCTCTCTTTCTATC
>JAUJYS010003727.1:0-12738 GCA_033995665.1 Melogona broelemanni | reverse complement strand
TCTCCAAAGAGACACGAGGGTGCAGTATTCCTGTAGTGCACTAGGCGCTACGGTGAATTATAAAAAAAAAAAAATAACCTATTACAAAACAATCAGTTAAATCGATAAATAATTCAAATTTATTCTTTGCTCATTTCATAGATATGATATTATTTGGAATTTTTCTAGCAAACGGTTTTTGGTAAGTTTTTCTATCTCATAGCTCCAAAGACGTTGGAGCCATGAGATAGAACAACTTACCAAAAACCGTTCGCTAGAAAAATATCAAATAATATCATATCTATGAAATGAGCAAAAAATACAATTGAATCATTTATCGCTTTAACCGATTGTTTTGTAATCGGTTAAACTGGCTAATTCCTTGGTAAAAAAAAATCAATAAATATCAGAGTCAATTTGCTAACATTCTGGTAACTTTTTAGCTCCAAATCGACTACAATTGAAAGTAGTATTAAATGGTCCGTGCACTATGGCAACTCAGTGACCAAAACCGCTCTTTAGTATTTTACACATACCTGTAAGGGAATATTACAAATATATGGAATACCTCGGTGGGATTTATGGATACTTTTAGAATGCTTGGCAACACAATATTTTCTAATCCTATTTCTTTACTCAGGTTCATTTTTCGACAAATATTGTTTTATTTCGTGCGCCAAATAATAAATCGCACACACAGTTCTTTATTTATGGTTTACGAACACTGAATCGCTTCAGGAAAATCGGATACTGACGACTGCCGCCACTGTCCCAGACCAACGCCAAGCTCGTCACTAGGACGTCGCGCTAAAATAATTTGGTGCGATAAAAAGGGTTTAGGTCGCGAGTCTGCGCCGGGGATCGGATAAATATCAAGCTAAACCAGATACAATGTTGGCGAATGTCAAAACAAGGAAACCGTTACTCGCGTTTTAACTCGCTCTATAGCAGCGCAAATTTGTTTTAGAATCTATTTGTAGAGAGCGAGGGATGAGCGAGATTGTAAAGAGGCAGCGCAGAGGCTTATCTTAGTCGGCTGGACAAATGGGAAAAGATGCAAAACAGTTTTTCTTGTGTTGAAGGACAATAAACCGGCAGAGGAGTTGTTGCTAGCGTCACGCACGGAGGGATCGTTCGATATGAACAGCAAATTTTCTCGTACCTGAAACAGCCCCTAATTCCTAGTAGGGGACTCGCCGGCGGCATAAGGTTCTCGCCTTCTATGCCCGTGGTCGCGGGTTCGATTCCCAGCCGAGACCTCTAGAACTTTTCGGGCGAGAAAAAATACTGTGTCATCATTCGTAGCGACGTGCAACTTCCGTGGTTCGGGTCAGTAAGTTGCCCTAATGCTGATTGCAGATATATATTGTGTCTGTAGGAAACATCTTAAATTTAAGATTTTTATTTATTCAAAATCTGGCAATTTCCTTTACATTTCTTGAGGCATTTTGAAATTAAAAATGGGTAATGTTTTAATATTTCACAAGCATTCAAAACGCTAACGCTAACTACCGGTACTAATAGTTTAGACACTTTAAATAATCTTGAACATTTTTTTAAAAATAGCATTTAAGTTAAGCTTTTATCTTTGTTGTGATATGTTAATCAGGATAATGAATTTATTTAGTTACGGCAAGTTCATCGATAGACTTTAACGTCATTAACGTTTTATACGGAACGCTTTATTCTATAAGTGGCTTACACGTATCTTGAAAAAATGGTCTAAAAGAAATAACCGCTTTATAATTTTGTGCGACAGTAGTTGAGCAAATCCCCGATGAGACACATTAATGTTTACATTACTTTAGATGTTCGATCGAATAAATTACGGAATTAGTAAGGCAGACGCGTCGTATTGAATGCACCTGTCAGAATAAAAAAAATCGCTGTCGAAGCAAATCTCTTTTTATGCTATTTTACTGTTTCTCGAATATTCCTCGCGTTCGTGGGATGGGCCATCAAAATGGGAGCTCATTGTAAAGCGGGATTGCTAGGAATGAGCGAAAAAAAGCTCCTTCCCTCGTGTCACGTTCTATTTCAAGACATAATTCAAAGAAAATTCGTGACGTAATGTGAGTAATAAACAGGCATCGCAGACGCAACCGCACGCCTAGGTGAACCGGTAGGGAGAAATGATGGCGATGTGGGGAGATTAGATTCGGATAGTGTTGCAGCATTGCTTAAGCCCACGCAGCTGCGATCGTCGCCATCTTTGATCGTAATTGTAAAAAACTCAATGATGCTTTCAAATATCTTTTGAACGTATTCGTTGTGAATGATTTACGAGTAGTTCTTGGTCTTTGAGAAATATTGGGCGCTACAATTTTTCACTGATCAAAATCTACACGTATCATTCATTCACAACGAACACGTTTGATCAATGATAAATTAAATCGATCGATGCTCATGAATCTTTTATTTCATGATTCTTTGATAAACTTAAAATGAGTGTTATCACTGAATTATTTAAAATGTAATTCCTCTAAAATGCAAAAACCGTCACTTTCGTAAAATTATCACATCCCAATTGGCTAAATGACCTTTGAAAAACCTTTGAAAACTGCGGCAATTGAATATAATAAATTATAGTTTCGTAGTCGTTTCAACTTACCGTTTGGCATTCAGCCAAGCAATCTGACAATTTTTCAAATATGTTGGCAATTTCCCCTCAACGTGTTTTTTTTCTGCACTGCTTGTTAATTAATGAGGCATACTAACGTATTCGTGTCGAGGTTTCTGCCTTAAGTTGGGATCTTTAATGTGTAACTGATAACGCACAGGCATGAGTTCCACGGCTTTATTTCTATTCCGAATTTTTTATCCTAAAAAAATTCCTGAGGTCTCGATCGGGAATTGAACCCCGGACACAGTAGTCGAACACACCAACCAATTAGCCCACTGCATCTTCTTTATCATCATGCGGACTCATTTCTTCAGCCGCGTTTTCTTAAAGTGATTATTGTCTATCCGAAGGCCGGTCCACAAACCATTCGGCGATTATAGTTTCCAAATGTTATCGTAGTGACCGTCGCGGTTCTGTGTGTGAACGAGCCTGAGTTGGGCGTGCGTGAATGCAGGCATGACCTGGCTCGCGATCATCTTTCCCTTCCAAATCAGACGCCCGCGGCAATTTCGCGACGTCACGGTCATTAAAGATGGCGTTTTTCGGAGTGTTGCTGGAAATGATCTGTGCGTGGGGGCGAAATGCTAAGGGATAGATCGACGGAGGGGATAGGGATCAATCGGGCATTAATGGTGGCTGGCGCAGGAGGAAAGACGTACGAGACGTACGTCTGAGAGGAAAGGGGGTTCGAGAGTGTAATATGCTCGTGAGATCCTGTATGACGTCATATGCTCTTTACACGAATAATAGAGCTGTTGGTAATTTAATGAAAGACTTCGTTATGAGTTTCTTACTTTGTTGATCTTGTCATGGCCTCACTTTGAACAATGCTTTTAACAAGAATGAATCTTTTAATATAGATTTGTAAACCATATAGGCATGGCCCTAAATAATCAAAATATCTCCACCTATAAAACAAATAATATGTGTGATACATTCCAAAATACGAAATAAAAAAGTTATCTTTAATAAATTTAAACTACCCAGAACTATAAATACAATTAATAATTGGTTAAAGTCCCTCTAGATACTTTCGTCGTTTTGCTCGGTAGGCGTTTCTGGAGCGAAACTCTGCTTTAGGGTCTAACGAGCTTCAAAGGGGGACGAACTGTCGGAGGCTTGATTGGACGAGCATGGTTAAATCTGATCTCTTTCGGGCGTCGCGACATTATGTCGGTTAATAGAAATTGCCGATTTGTCTTCCCTCGCCCACACGTTATCACTACCCCCTCCTCTTCTTCGCTATTTCCCCCTTTGGCATCATGCATCGTCTGTCCACGGCGTGTTTCTTCCCCCCATTGTCTAAGACGAAGCAAAAGCAGGAACAATTGTACTGTAATGGCGTTGTAATTTATCTCTCTTGGTGGAGGTTTTCCTACTCCCTACCCTGTATGTTCGAGTCTATATACGCTGTATGTGTGCACCGTCACTACGTCATTGGTTTTTATTTGCGTCACACATTGCGTGCCAACCATCACCCCTACTTTGCCAAACGCCATTTCTCCGTAATATTAATTTCTTTTGCTCGCTCGTGGCGCCATCTGACGACGGCCTCGGCAATCGACCAGCCAAAACTACTATACAGTCTTTATTCATAACTGGGTCTCTATGAAGGCTTTACGGGTAAATTGATTAAATTGAACGCCCGAACAGTTAAAAGTATGTTGTATTTTTCGTGTATTCAGTTATTTTTGTACTTTTTCAATATTATTTTTTATATTATTCTATTCAATTGTCTCTTGTTGAGAAAATTCACCCTTCAATTAAACAATAATACATAATAATATTTCTAAGTGTAATTACAATTACAATTTAACCGCAAGCAGCCCCTTTTTAGGAGGGCCAATAGCCGGGTCAAAGACCAGTTTTGGACAAAGATGGAGTTGTCCTATTTTAACAGGCTCTGTATTTGAGACTCTGTTAGATTGTTCCACTGCCGAATCACTCTTTAGAAATAGGAATGTTTGTAGGGGTCAAACTTACATAGTGGCACATTATTCTTTCCGTTAATTATTTAGCATACTGTACATGTCGATTACATTTTCGAATAATTATTTCACAGTATATTTTTTTATAAACGTATTATGTTTTTAACAATTTGTGGAAATTAATTATGTTTTAATAATGTTCAAAAATGTGTTGTTGTATTTTTTAGCTAATGCAACTAGATCATTTTTCAATTCGTAATCAAAAATAAGTTTTAAAAAGAAAAGCAATTCCAAAGTCTTATCGTTTTTTATGCAGCCGCGTAGCTCCGGTAATTGAGACGACGTGACAGAATTGTCACGTGACTTCCCTGAGCTTTGCGGTTAGTTGGCGCCACTGGAAAAACACTTGGCATAAACAAATCTCTGCCTCAACACCATCCCTAATTTAGCACATACTGGTTGAAGGCAATCACCGACAGCAGAGCTGCGATGCAGCGAAGTTTGCGCTCGGGGGCCCTAATCTTCTTTGCTCAGCCTGCGGAGAGCGCTCTTCTTCGACTTGGAGCGATAGATAAAGCCGGGCAAAGGGGTGAAGGGGGACACCCAACTGGGAGAAAGGCCTAATCGATGGTGTCATTTTTATGAGGGGAGGGGGAAGACTTGTGAAAGTCACTAGGAAAAGAAAATGCTATTTTTGATGCATATCTTAATATGCTTGTGTTCGGTAGCAATATCGTGTGATTCCAACTCTTTCCGTAAACACATTTATATTACGGAATATTTCAGAAATATTTTAGTGCCCTCTATAAAACTATTGATTTATTTTGAAATGTTCTGAGGAAATAGTATCGTTGTTGGTCACGAATAATTTTACTTGCCGTTATTCAGCATTTGCTTTGATTAAGTTTTGCTTATGCTATGAAAATTAAACTAAGGTGCGTTTCAAAGTTTATGACCATTTCGTATAAAATAAATTCACGTTCTGTGATATTTTGCCAATAATCTCAGAAATATGTACAGTGGATTTCAGTAACCTGTTATTCATTGAACTGACTCTAATAATCGTTATGTCCATCGCCTGCCGTTGTGGATAACTGAATAAAATATGTGGGATATACTTAGCAATAATGCTGCACATGGCGAGTTAATTTCCCCGCCGTTAGACTTTTCGACCAACCCTTGATGCACGCGCGCGCGCCAGTTTCTTATGCATTTTGTTTATTATTCGTCGTTCATTGAATGCTAATTTTATTACCTGGTGCGCTGCAGGGGGCGCTGCGAGCGACGGGCGGTGGCGGTGGTTGGAGGTCGATAAACGTGAGATGCCGCTCGTTGCGCGTGTGGCAGCTCTTTTTTATTTATTCATTCGTCGCTCAATTCCTGCCGGCAACGGCGAGTAATTGAATTTGAAGAATATTTTTGAAGGTGCCGCGGCAGCAGCACGTACACGTAGGGATGGTGGGGGAAGGTGGCAGGAAGGCCGCGGAGAAATTATAGTCACGACCAAACTCGGCGCCATCGATCATAAAACTTGAATCGCGTTGCACTCGGATGTCTTCAGGGGGATTTTAATCGAGTGGAGAGTGGAGAGGGTTCTTGTCTTGTTGTTGTCTTATTTAGCCTTTATATTATAGTTATTTGCCATGAAGTTGCTCTACATGTTTAACTTTCACGAAAATAGGAAATCTGTTATGCAATTTAAGACAGCCATACTTGGATATTTTTATGAGTTCTTTACTATGACGAATTTATATTTTCGGCTTTCCTGAGTATAAGAAATCTTGGGAACAAAATTAAGACATTAGCAATATTTTTAGCATCTCCGTTTCTACCCGGTTTTGCTTTTATATGTTGTTCGTAAATATATTTAGACATTGTCGTATATTTCTCGATATATTTCATTCTGTTTAAAATTAAGACAGTTGTGCTTGAATTATTGCAATTATTGCAATTATTGCATTGTGCTTGAATTGTTTGTTGGTTTTAATGTCTGATTAATTTAAATTTTAGAATTTTAAAAGTAATAATTATTGGTAATTTAAATTTTTAAGATTTGCTTTTACTTCAATAAGTGAGGCTTATGCTTGTGGTCGGTCGTGTTATTTTAAATTTTCTATGTTACGACCAACGGTAATTCAGCAATTATGTTTTGGCATTAGTTTTAATTTAATTAGCTTTAATTAATTTTGAATATCTAATCAATCATAATTGTCATTGATTTATTCCTGTCATTGATTTATTTAAGGATTATTAAATACTGGCCAGAATCATTTAAAAAAAAAACTTTCTATTAAGTTGACTTGCTTGAGCGTTGTTGATTGTTTGTCTGTCTGCTTCAACCGCTTTGCGGTTTTTTTTAAATTACTTGCACACTAGAGGGCGGATTTTTTTTTTTGAGGTCAAACAATCATTTTGTGATTTTCAACTTTTCATCGCCTTGAAAGAATTCTGGAATTATCCAGAAATTCTTTTGTATCGATTTTAGAGCCAAAGACATGAGCGACAATTTTCTAACCTTGCATCTCTATTTATGCTTTTGGGTTGCGTTGCACAATTCGTTTCAATGTTAAAATTGCTAACGCGAGCGAGTGACGTCATAGTGGTCATAATAACACGTGACGTCATAGCGGCTTATTTGTCCTATTCTCTAGTAATCTGGCTTTTTTCAAGCTAGTGTTCGCAAGTTCAAATCCCGGCAATCACTTTTTTTTTTTTTGCTTTTCTGTCAGCATCTCTAAAACGAAAGCCTTTTCTTGTTCATATATATTTTTACGTCTAAACACGTGTTCGTAATTTGTCTCATTAATAATGCACTGATCAAAAAATGTATATTTCTTCAAATACCATCTGGTACATGGTCTAGTCCAAGAAGGACATAATTAGTCACATATTTTCCAAAAGTTGCGAATCATGGCACAAATAATACCAATTTGACTAGAGTGATATTAGACAATCCACATACGCCTCCTCGTCTTGAAGATTAAAATGCTCTGTGTCAAGAAAGCATTCGGACCATTACTCCATCTGGTGGTGGTGATATGCGTCAAGACAATCCGCGGGCTTCAACAATATGTAGTCATTTTATTTGTGCTGAGAGTGCGACAGCAGATTTAATAGACTATAAAAAGGTAATGTAAAAACTCAGTGGTTACGAAGAAAGGTCATGAACGAATAAAAATGTTTCACAAAAGAGATCCTAACGTACGAGTGCATTGGAATCCATTCATCGCGTTAGACGTTGTCAACAAATTATCTTCAAAGCGATGCGATGCGCTGCTGAACTTAAAATTTGGAAATACATGAACACTAGTAAAATACAACCACAAAACTGAATCAATCCGGGAAGACTATTTTTTAATGAACAAGTTTATTCATTTATTTACAAAAAAAATTCAAATTTTATAATTTACCAAACTTTTAAGGTACCGGTGGTATTGGTGGCGTGCTCGCCTTCTTTGCCCATGATCGCGGGTTCAATTGCCGACCGAGACGATCGAAATTTTTCAGGCGAGATAAGTTAGTGTATACGTCTTTTTTCGGAATGGAAATTTGAAGATCTACGTTATTGATTGGCTATTTTATCTCCGCCATAGGCCTCTTATGGGCTGCTTGGAAGTACACAATGTAATTGTAATATGATCACAGATGTCAGGAAGAGTCATTGCAACAGCATTAGCATCGACGGAGAAATTACCGTGTGAACGGCGCTGCGACTACCTGATGGTCTCGCCTCGTGTTTATCCTATCGACAACGGCCGATACTCATCTAGACGCCGATTGGTTCAGCCAACGTTCTGTTGATCGAACACGATCTTTTTAATTATTTCGCGACGCTAATTTAACTGCCGCCAATCGTCTACCTCGTTTATACAACCACCTGTGTTCATCCACGCTTACCGGTCTCTGTCGGCCTGAGGCCCTCGTCACTTTGATCTAACATTGTTGTTGACGCGATCGATGCGATGTAGTTGAAACGTTGGCTCTGCTTCGAGATGTGATATTACATTCCAAAAGGAAAATTGCTTTTGGTATTGTTTTGTATAATGTTTTAGTCCATCCCTCCCCCGAACACGATAATCTCTAGTGTTTACCAATGTTTATCGATTTTCCAAATTTTTTTCATTAAATATTTTAAAAACACAAAATGAAGGTAATATTTATATTGGTCCTGCCATCAATGAGTTTGTCCTGCCTTTACTGATCAACTTTTGTTCGATAAGTGCGCCGATAAATCTTCAATTTTCCCGAATAAATATGGATTAGTTAATCGAACACAGAAATAAATATCTGTGTTCGATTTCCGAAAACCTATCTTACGCTAAACTCTCTTCTAGCAGAAAAATATTTGTGTCATCCTTTGGAGAGCATTCTCTTACAACCTGTTTACAAATTTTATACAAATATATAAATACGATACAACGTATTTAAATATTATTGCAAAGGGTGAATAATGAAACTTTGAGTGAAACAGTGATAGCACTCATTTAATCTAATTCGCATTTTCTTTTTTTGTTTTAGGAATTACTGAGTGCGTTTCTTCTTCAAATGACAGTGGCCTCCGTGGAATGCTAGTTCTCCTCCTAAATGGAAGAATGGAGTCGAGGCAATCCAGAGATCCATGTTCCAGTAGGTACGTGTTGTTCGACCAAAAGTGGCACATCTGCGTCAACTAGTGATAATGCAATTTGCGAATGTGCTCGTCTGTGAGAAAAGAAAATCGCGGGAAAAAAGTTTTTTTTGGTACGGCCTGACTTGCACCTGTTGCCCAACCCAGCCCGGCATCGCCCACGTCTGGGTCACAGAATGGGGTGGCGAGGTAGCTAAAAGCTTAGCTAAAACCAAAAATGGCGGTTTCTCAATGTTTATGGGTTTACGACAATCTGCGGCGGCGGTGGTGGTGATAGTTTTCTACGCGCCTTCTTCCATGAAGGTGTTCGGGCTCTAATGTTTGTGATTGTAATAGGGGTGCGTCACGCGCACGACTGTGGACTTTCGCGTGACAGGAGAAGAGAGCGGCGCGCGCACATTTTGTGGACTCGGGGTGGGCGTGGCCGCGGTTGCCTGACCAAACAAATCATCTAGGCAAACCAGAAACACGCGCAAGGTTAAAGTCGCATCTCCGCCCATTTATCTTTTCCTCCCACCTCCTCATCCCCACCGCCGTACCCGCAACTTTACCTGAGCCACGAACCTCAAAGGGCGTATACTTTTATCTGATTGGCTAAAGTGTTGGGTAATGGAGTGAATGTAAGTAGGTTCGATCCTTTCCTGTTATGAATTTTTTTTAACGATCATCGTTGCTCAGCAGTACAGTGGTCATGTATGCGGCGATCCCTGGTTCGATTCCCCAAATACTGATGAAAGTCTCGCGATCCTAATCCCACAAATTCACCCATATTGTCGAAAAATCCTCGGTGTGGCAATTAGTTTATCTAAATCAATCGATAAAACAATATTTATATTGTAAAAAAAACGATTAAATGTAAAGAAAATTAGTGTTATGAAGTCTAATAGTTTGAAACTTTTAATGTGTCAGGTACAGAATAAACAAATAAACGCGCTTTCAGCTGTGATGCCTTCTTCGTTAGTGGATAAAATAAAAATGGGAAATGCGAAATAGTGAACTTTAAATTATAGATTAGTACATTTGGATAGATTGGTACGATTGGTCTAGCTTCATTGATCCTTGGTGTTCTTGCCCTGGTATCCGCTACAAAAAAATGCCCTTTATTTAAACACGGTAACCCCATAAATCACGATTTCAGTTTGTATTTTTGCTGCAATTCTGACAAATTGTGTTACGATTGAATGATGATGCGACTCGTCGTAACCACGTCTGTATTGCATCCGATTGCTATGCGGTGGTCCCGGATTTGATTTCCGTTGCTGGCTCTCGTTGAAAATAGAACGACCCAATATTTCTCCTTAATGACTTGTCTTTGACTACCGCCATAGGTTTCACCGGGCCTGGTTGCGGGTACATATTGTAATTTTAATTGTACTCGTAATTGGTTATTCGATCCTTTGGTACTGGTGAAACTATGCCTCTCATATGCTGTTGCCATATGATCCTATGATCATATGATATGATCATATGATCCGCGCGAGTCTAAAAGTCACGTACTTCCGCATGGTGGCCAAACTGCCTTTCGGTGCAGTCGCACATTACATACATCTG
Source organism: Melogona broelemanni (assembly GCA_033995665.1). Lineage (NCBI taxonomy): Eukaryota > Metazoa > Arthropoda > Diplopoda > Chordeumatida > Chordeumatidae > Melogona > Melogona broelemanni. The sequence continues at coordinate 2,030 of JAUJYS010003727.1, read as the reverse complement.
TAGACCTCGTCGCTGGTATTATCAGAAATGTATATGACAAATTGGTGATCGAGACGCGTAGCAGTTAGTTCGTCCAAAAGCGTGAGGCCTTAGCCATACTCTTCTGACATTAATTCATTATCTTTGACGGTAGCAGCCAGACATATTAGTTTCTGCTTTCGAGCGTCCGTTGTCGCCGACGCGTTAGGCACGTGCTAATAGCAGACGCTTCAATTACGAGCTCGAACAACGCATAACCTATGGTCGAGACATTAGCGGGGGCATTCGATGAGTAGTAGTAGTAGTAGAGAGAGAGTTATTGACGAGAGAATTCACTAAGCTCTCCGATAACTGCAACGTTCTAATACAGTGTGCCAATAGCGGACCTTGCCAAACTGTAGCGTAAGCGCCGGTGCAGTGGTGGTGGAGCGCTGCCAAATCGGTAGGGAAAATGTCGATCTTGGCGCGTCATCTATTTTAAGTCAGAGACTGATCATTCTCGTGGCGGTACTGACGTCGCTGTCGGCATTTCGGTTGAGGTATGGCGGTCAAAGAGATCGTTCGAGTAGTAGATGGACGAACGCGTTATTCGCTCTGCCTATTCTGGCAGGTGAATCCGAATACTCAGTCGAAATATATAATTAAAAAATGGCACATAAACACATTCAATCATAGTAAAAAAATTGTGAAAATTTGTTTTATTTGTGTTAAAAGCACGATAAGGAAAGTGCTATCTTTACATTAACGAAATCGAAGGCTGATACGATTGTATCATGGTGATAAATGTATTGTTTCGGTATTTATTTACATTTTTTAATAATCAGTTAAGATATTTTAAGATAGTCAGCTAAGATAATAGCGAGGTCCGGTCAGGGACCTCGTCCCTCTCGTTTTGTTTTGTAGACGTCCTAACCCCCTATTAATTTAGATAATAGCATTTGTAAAAACACAAAAGACGATAGACGGACACATGTATGTATTATCAGCATTTTTTTATTTAAATAAAACCTAAATTATTGAAGTTAACGAGGTTATAAAATACAACTTTACATGTTTGCTGGTGGATCTATTGAATTTTCTTTGTGCTATTCTTCAAAAAGCGGCAATTACTTTTTTGGATTCCCCTCTTTTCCTGACATACCCTTTTTTATACAGTCGAATGAAATGATTTTGTGTTTTCAAAATATTCTTATACGATTTTGGCCAAATACAATTTGTTTCAATAAGACACAATTGTGCTCATTAATGTCATGATGCGTCCGTCGTCTGCGGCGGAACTCGTGAAGTTCTGGGAACGAGCGGATGTGGAGCGCAATCGTCTCGACGCTCCCTGACTGAGCGCTCCGCACTTAATGGCGCCATAAAAAAAGCGATCGGCTCAAATTGTGGAATTACGCCCCTCGCACACACACACACATATCGAGAGCAAAACGAATCAGAAGAAAAAAAGACGCACACGTCGAAAGTTCCCAATTAACGTGTTTTTATCCACATACGTGTATTGATTACAGCCTGGGTGCCCCCACCATATAGGCGTACCAAAGTGAACGGGGTTGGAAAGCAGAAAAAAAAAGGTGGGATGAAAGTTGGTGGAAAAGTGAGGAGACGGGTGATGGTGTGTAGGGGGTGGAAGAGGAACGAAAGGAAAATAGACAGTTACCATTAATTACAACACTTTAAACGATTGTTCTCCGAGCGGGTGAGCGCCTCTATACAGAGCCGAGTAATTAGTAAATGCTAGGTCGAACTGCTCAAAGAAATTGAATTTGGTAGAATTATGATACCCTTGATATGAAATTCGCGCGATCAAATCACTTTATTTAAGTTTTTTGCTCACCTAGTTGTTCACCGTGTCGTTACTTTCAGTTTGCAGAGAACAAAAAAATCGCCAGTAGAAATCAAGCCAGATGTAACATTTTTCACGTGCTTTATATTTTGAAAATATGGTTGATGTTTCCTTTACGGGCAAAATGTAGCGGAAAATACGGTCGACAGGGAGCGGACAGGGAGCGCGCGCAGCGAGCGAGACTGACTTGCCTTAAAAAAATATA